>VYZT01007399.1:0-57844 GCA_013400735.1 Pomatostomus ruficeps | reverse complement strand
ATAAAATATAATAATAAAATATAATAATAATAATAATAATAATAATAATAATAATAATAATAATAATAATAATAATAATAATATACTAATAATTGAACTCATTCCAAAGGAGCAGCAGGAAATGCTAACCCAGCTCACCCTCCCTGGCAGGGGTGACTTTGGGTGTGACACTGTTGGTGCCTCATTTTGCTCCTGTTCTCCAGCTCTAAATCCAAACTCCCCAAAATTATGTGGGTAAACTCTTCCTCTTCTTCCTGGAATTGGATTCATTCTTCATTCATTCGTTCTGCTGTGTCCTTTCCTGGGTTTTATTCTTCTCTCCCTGATGTTCATCCTGTCAGCTGCACTCTGGGAATCTCCCGGCTCCCGCACCTCTCCCTGCTGGAGGCTCAGACTCCTCTCAACCCTTTTTCCCTCCCCTGCACCTCTGCAGCCCTCTGGAACTCTCAACCTTTCACTTCCATTCCTAAAATCCCTGCACTTCCTCTCCTCCTTTCCACTCCGCTTCTCAAGAGCTCAGTCAACTGCCAGTGCAAAAAAACCCAAAAAACCCCTTTATTTCTTTCTTTCCAGAGCTGAAAACTCTGCCTGCACATCACAAAGGTGCTCTGATCTCCCCGGTTCTGTGCTGCCAGCAAACTCCACGAAATCGGAGCGATTTGAGCAGGATTTGAACTCCATCCCACCCTGCTGCGTGCCCCTGGTGCTGTCTGGCTCCCGGACTGATGCTCCCAGCCCAAGGTCACAGCAGCTGCTGGTTTTTCAGCTTTGTGTGAATTTGATCCTGCCCGATTTTCCCCCCCAGTGTTGTCCTGAGTTTTGCAGTTTTTCAATGTTTCTCTTTGCTGTAGTACTTTCTCACGCATGCTGTTGTAAACATGGCCATGTTTTTGCTAACTATCCATGTTTTTGCTAACTATCCATGTTTTTGCTAACTATTCATGTTTTTGCTAACTATCCATGTTTTTGTTAACTATCCATGTTTTTGCTAACTGTCCTTGTTGTTTTCATTCCATTCTCCTAGGCGGAGACATGGGATGGACTTTTCCTTTGACCAGTGTGATTGAGAGGTGGTGATTTCTACCTCCAATCCACGGTGATTTCTAAGAACATATAAATAAAGGTCAGAGGGTTCTGCCCTCTCTCTTTGCCCTCTCCTTTTGCTCGCTCTTTTTGGACCTTCCTTTGGCTCTCCTTTTTGGCTCCTCGGCCTGGTCAGCTACGTGTGTTTGTGTCCATACAGTGCAGGGACATCCACACCCCAGCAGTGGGGGATTCCCAGGAACACAACTCCCAGGAGCCCCCTGCACCCCAGGATGGCGAATTCCCGGTGCCGGGTTCATTAACAATGCACCTGCCCAGGAATGAGCTGCAGATCCCAAAATTGTGATACAGAAAATGTGGAAGGGTTTTGACGGGGGCAGCAAAGGCAGAGCGGTGCTGAAGTCCATCGAATGTGGTTTCTGCAGTGAAATTTGAGTTTTCCGAAAATCAAAGAGAATGAAGGGAAATAAAATCCAATCTGAAAACAACCTCCAAAATAATAAAAAAAACCCCAAAACAAAACGAAAAACCCAACCCAACCCAAAACAAAAAATCTCCCCAAAAAACTACAAAAACAAACAAACAAAAACCCCCAAAGAACCAAAAAAACCCCCCCAAAACCGCAAAAACAAACCCAGTATACCGCTTCCTTAGGTTAACTCTCGACTACTTTGGCTGAAATAATAAAATAAGCTGGAACAAAGCATCGCAGGGAAGATCTCTCTGAGTGGGTGTGTGTCTAAGGATCCAGAAAAACTATTCAGAATGGAAAAATCCTCGTAGCTGAGAGCTGGGGAGAACTGTTCAGTACTAACAAAAGCCCCCAAAACCCTTAGTGATGGCCGTGCTGACACCCCCACCCCAAATGTGAGCGCTGCTGAGGCAGCGAGCAAAATCCTCCCCCTGATGGGGCTGTGTAGAGCAGTGTGGGGCTCCAGCTTTAGGGAAATGGGACTCTGCTCTCACCCCAAACGGGGTTTTGGGGAAAAACCCCAAATCCTGACCCCTGCCCAGCCTCTGGGGTGTTTCCGTGCCTCTGTTTGCATTCTCCTTGCTCAGGAAGCTCTGCAGCAGCCCTGTGCCACCCCAGGGAGGGGCAGGGCTCCTCCTGTCCTCGGAGGGTTCATTTGTCCCCAAATCACCGCTCGTGGTCCCCGCGAGGGCACTTCGGCCCCATCCCCGGGCTCTGGCTGCTCCCAGATGGATTTTCCTCCTTGGAAAAGCTGCTGACGATGCTCTCGGTGATAAGAAAATCAGAAAACTCTCCCCGAACGCTGAAGTTCTGCCAGGGTAGGGATGATTTGTCAGGAAGGGAGGCACCTTGGGGAGTGCAGCTTTTTTCTGTGAGGTTTTTTCTGGGGTCGCAGAGTTTGTGTTTTTGGAAGGACAAGGAACTGCGAGCTGATCACAAAAGTACAAAGGAAAAACCAGCAACCCAGAGGGATAATTCTGGATATCCCAGAGCGCTACTTTATCTGTTCCACAGGAGCTCAAGTAATCTTAAGGATTCAATCCTAAAAAACCCAAAAACCCAGTGCCAGGCACTCCTGAGAATAAGGGAACTCCATAAATTAAAGCAACCGGAGCCAAGCTCAGTGTTCAATACCCAAGGGGTGTGAGACTGAGGAAGGATGGAAATGAAATGGAGTTTGTCCTTTATCCAACTGGAATTGTAAGCCAAATTCACACTTTCCCGACAGCCTTTAGGATTATATTTATCTTTAATCAACTCTAATAAGAAAACAGCTCCAGAAGCACCAACCCCCAAAACATTTCGGATTCAGAAATTAATGGGGAGGTGTTTAGTGGGATCTGAATTTCCCCTACAAAGCAGCAGACAGGCAGCTGGGATAAAAACCCCTCATCCCACTAAGGCAGGAAAGCGAAGCAAACGGGGCTGGCTCCGTCACCATGGCAACATTGGCCATTATGATTTTTTCAAAGAATTTCGGAGGCTCTACAATTTGAATTCCGCATTCAGAGGATAAAGTTTGTATCTGGGAAAAGAACGGAGTAACTTTGTTTGGTTGCAGGTTCCTCATGGCAACTTTGGAAATTATTATTTTTTTTCCTGAATAGGAATTTAAAAGAGAAGTCACGTGCCAACAGCAAGGAACATAATTGCTTGTAATTTTCTTAACTATAGTGTGAGATGCTTGTGACTCGCAGGAGACGGGCTCTGGCAATTATGGCTGCATGAAAACACGCTAATTTAGTGTGGTCAATTAAAAGAAATTTTCCATAACAACAGGAAGTGTGGAAAAATAATTAGGGTTTTCATGTAGTATCAGGTTAATCAAAACAGGTAATTTTCCCTAATCATGAATACAAATGTCCTGGGTGCTGTGGCTTGGGTCAGATGGGAGATTCTTTCTTTCTGCCCCCTTCCCCTTAGTGGGCACTTTTAATCTCATTTCACATTTATTATGAATAATTGTGCTCCCAATATCTTTTCTGGACCGCTCAACCTTCAATTTTATAATTAATATTTATAAGAAGCCATACTCAGAAATAAAGTCATAAAATAACACAGAAAGCATTTAAAATACAGAAGGGAAAATATATTCAAATTCAAAATATTTCAAACTAGGAGGCAAATTGAAGTTATTTCAATATTCCAGTATTGCCACACATCTCCACATTTCACTTTTATTTGCAAAGTGAAACAGTGCAATGATGAAATAATGAAATAATGAAATAAGGAAATAATGAAATAATGAAATATTGACCCCTCGCAGTCAGGGAGGGACCGAAGTGCCGCCAAAATGGCAGTGACAAATCTGTGGCAAATCCTGCCGGGAGGTCCTGGAGCTGCATCCTGGTCAAATCTTGCTGCCCCTTCTCCTGTCTTCTCTTTCTTTAATATCTCTCGTTGGAGCTCTCAATTAGGAATGTTCTTCCAGGCTTAAGGTGCTCTAATTAATGTGATTTACTGCCTAATAAAGGTAAAGCATTGGTATTCCGTGTCAGTGGCGTGTAGCTCCCAAAAGCTGCTGTTCTTCAGGCAAAAATGAGATTTTCTCTGGGATACACGGGGAGCTGTCTGGCCTCTCAGCACTGACCTGTGCCACGCAGAGCGAGATTTATTTGGGTTTACGTGAAGGTCCTGTTGGCACCAAGAGAACCAGAGTTCCTGAGAGGTAACATCACACCAAACGAGGAAAACATCCTCTCTGGTTGGTAGGAGAATAGATCAGAAAACATGATAAGGCTGTGTGTGGAGCTGATATTATTAATTTATCCTGGCAATTTGAAACTTTGAATACTTGAATATTTGCCTTTGAAGAGCCCAATCACCTTTGCTGCAGCCACTGGTGCAAGGGAGGGAATCTCCCCCTGTGGGACCCCGAGCTGGGCACAGGGGGCAAGGAAAGGAGTGGCCAGAGGAGCCCCGGGCTGGACTGAGCCTGGAGATGTTTTATTCATCCAATTCAAAGCTCCCTGATCCACCCCAGACAGAAAAGTGACAATTTAAATTCTTCTGTCCAAGTGTAAAACTAATCACTCTTAAAATACTACAGAGACACATCAAAGGTAAAAAAAACCAACCCCAAACCAAACCAGAAAACCCAAACCCACCATGAATAAATCAGGATATTTAGCAGGACCAGAAGAAAAACCCCTATTGGAATATGACTTATTTGTTGTGTTTTATTCCAGGTGCCAGCAGGAACAGCACTTCTCGTGCTCCGTTTTAGGTGGGAAAGTTGCAACACTTAAAAATCTATTTCAATCAAACCATCATTGATTTAATGAACATTAATCAGATGGGGAAGGCTATGCCAAAATATTAACTTGTTAATTTAAATAATCGGGGAGAAGAGCCACCCCACCTTCCAACCAGCTGCTAAAAACTCCAGCTGAGCAGAGAATGGAGTTTACCAGGACGGGATGCTCGAGGCAGCAGAACCTGAAGGCCGCCAGGGAAGAAAGCTCCAGGTAATGAAGTCTCTACCTGGAATCTCTTCTTAATCTCCCCCTTTGGTGCCCGATCGGAGCACACACAGCCCCGTGGCGGGCAGACACCACGAGCTGGGTTTATCGCGCTGGTGATCGGAGATTAAAGCGCAGCCAAGCCCAGCCCGAGCCCTCCTGTGTCGATAACCTGCACCGAACGAATTCCGCAATTCCACCTCCGCGCGGGCCCTAATGACTGCAAATTACAGCCCTAATTGTGTTACACAGCCAAGTGATTTGATTCATTGCTTACAAGGCATAATTAATAAGCTGAAATAAGATTATCTCTGTGTTCTATCTTTGGAGTCTATTTTTGTGACGAGTAATTTGTTGGGGTCTTTTTTTTTTTTCTTTTTTTTTTTTTCCCGACATCTCGTTGCTGTGACTGTCAGAAATGTTTAATGTAATTTTTTTTGGGTGCGAGTCATTGAGCATCATCTGGAATTGCTCAGGTGAGGCTGGCAGGGTCTGTAAGGAAGCGGGAGGCACCGCTTCCCTCAGGAGATGGGATGGAGAGATAAACAGGGATAAATAGGAGGCAACGCTGCGTGCGGAGAGCGCTGCTGATGAGCGAGGCAGGCAAGCGACTGAGGCAGATTGCATTTGCATTTCTGCTGGGTGACAGTTCCGTTTAATTCCATTGATTGGTTTTCAGTTCGGATAACAAAACAGCCTGGAGCGTTTCCCAGGGAAAAAGAAATGAAAGGATCGGTCAGGCTGGGGGCAGCTCCCAGCCCCAGCTCCTCGCCCCGGACAAGAACTGGGCACTCCCTGTCCTGCGGGACTGGGGAAACTGGGACAGGAGAGGAGCTGGGACTGGGCAAACTGGGACAGGAGAGGGGCTGGGACTGGGCAAACTGGGACAGGAGAGGAGCTGGGACTGGGCAAAGGGGAACCTCCCTCGGTCAGCCCCCAGCCCCAGCTCCTCACCCCGGACAAGAAAAACCTCTCTGGGCACTCCCTGTCCTGCGGGACTGGGCAAACTGGGACAGGAGAGGGGCTGGGACTGGGCAAACTGGGACAGGAGAGGAGCTGGGACTGGGCAAAGGGGAACCTCCCTCGGTCAGCCCCAGGGGCTTGGTCTGGAGCTCCCAGGAATCCTCAGCTCAGCACTGAGCAGGGGGATCTGCCCGGGTCCAGCCCCTGCCTGAGCTGCAGAGAAAGGATTTTCCAAACCACCCAGATGTCAGACTGGGGAGCACCATTGCACCGTTGCACCATTGCAGCATTGCACCATTGCATTATTGCATTATTGCACCATTGCACCATTGCACCATTTCTCTAGAAACTGTCACCCAGAAATGGAAGAGAAGGAAAAATATCTCAGCTCTGGACTGGGGGCACCTTGTTAAAGGTTCTCGATGAGGACAGAGCGAGTGGGAATGATCATTAACAGCACTCCCCCAAATCCTTCATAACCTTGCCAGTATTTTTCCTAAAGCCTGCTTTATTGAGAGATTATTTAAATACTAAGAGGTGATAAATGAAGAATAACAAAGTGGTAATATCAATACTCTGCCCTAGGGAGCGCCTCTGTTCACTCCAACCAGAGATTTAATGGGGTTTGGTTGCTGGTTTGATTTATTTTTTATTAAATGGCTTCATTTTACAGGCCCACACCACTCTCCTCCTTACAGAAGCTTTTCTAGAAGCTTCCAGCTTGATCCTGCTGTTCCTAAGGGCAAAATGAAATGGCAGAGCTGCCGTGGAATGCAGTTTGTCCTCCTGCTGCAGATGAAGGGAATTTGTGAGCTCAGTGCTTGCCCGGGATGTGCTGGGATGATGCTCAAAGAAACCAAAGCTTCGAGAGTTCTCTGGTTGCTCTTCTGCTCAAAGATAAAAGCCCATTAATTTATTATTAGCACAATCTCCTTAATCAAAGTGCTGATTCAGCCTGGTATTTATTAGCTGATCCCAGCGCAGACTGGAAATCAGGAAAGCAGCCAGGCCAGCAATCAGCTCCATTTTGCAATAAACTAAAGAACACCTGGTGCTTTGCAACTTGGATAATCCGGAAAAAACCGATTTTCAGCATCTAAACAAGTGTGTTGGTCACCAGAAGACGCTGAGTTCTTTTACCTTTATTTTTTCATACTCTGGGCTTTGAAAACTTTAAGAAACCCCTATTAAAATGTTAATCTGAAATTCCAGTGAAGAGGTTGGATTTCTGAATGCTCGTATTTTTCCATAGCAGCCTCTGCAGTTGCACTCAAACAGGGAGAATAATCTGAATGTCAAATATTTGACAAGTCAATTTGAGCAGAGGGAGGTAACTGGAGCCAGGAATTATTTCCAATAATTGATAGCACTTCACAGCATGCAAACCACATACAAGAAACATCATTTTCAGCCCAAGAACAGGGCTTGATAAACCCTCAGTTTTATTGAGGATTCTTTCATCTCCCCTCACATCTGTATCTTAAAAATTCACTGCTGCTGTAAATTGTGTTTTTATGCAAATGAAAAGGGATTTTGGTTGGGTTTAGGTTTGGGTTTTGTTTGGTTACTTTTTAAAATCAAGATGCTTCCTACCTCCTCATATATTACCATTAATTATGATTTAACTGATCTCTGGCAGGAGCTCTTTGTGCGTGTGCAGAGCAGGGAAATCATCTTTGTTTGCTGCACTGTGCAGTGGAGATGTGTGCACACAGCAGCGATGTTCTCATCTCAATTAAAAATTACAGAAACTATAATTGATACCATTATCGCAGATCTTCCCACTTCCAGCCCAAGAAACACAGCCTTCTATTCAGCAGGCCAAAACTCACACACGTGGGGGGAAAAAAAAGGAAATGAGAGAAAACTGGAATATTCTGATGAAAAAATCAGGGTTTTCAAGTAATGAAAATTTTTCTTCTCTGCCTTAAAGCAGCATCGCCATTTTGTGTTATTTTGTTTGCTGTTTGGTGCTTTTTGTTCCCTGTTTTGGTTATTTTGTTCACTATTTTGTGTATTTTGTTCCCTGTTTTGTGGTTTTTGTTCACTATTTTGTGTATTTTATTCACTATTTTGTGTATTTTGTTCACTATTTTGTGTATTTTGTTCCCTGTTTGGTGTATTTTGTTCACTGTTTTGTGTGTTTTATTCACTGTTTTGGGTATTTTGTTCACTATTTTGGGTATTTTGTTCACTATTTTGTGTGTTTTGTTCCCTGTTTTGTGTATTTTGTTCCCTGTTTTGCAGGATTTTGTTCAAATGAAGAGGCTGAAGTGAGCGCACTCCTTACCCCGCAGTAATCTCATCTTCTAACACCTCTGATTTCTGACAGCAACTCAAGGAACCAACCAACCAACCAAACTACAAACCAACAACCCCCAAAGCGGAGCTGCTCCTTCCTCTCAGGAGCTCTGAAATCGGCTCGAAGAGCTCGGCTCCGTTCAAGTTTCCTCTCCCATGGAGCAGAGCTGAGAACCCCTTTGAACGTAATTCCGCTAATTGACTGTCTGCGTCTCTCTCTGCTGATGTGTGCCAGCCAGCAGAGCTGTGAGCTGGCTGAAGCACCAAAAGAATTCTCTCCAGAGCAGCACAGCGCATGAAATAATTCTTTTCATGATGCTGCCTCAGAAGTGGGTTTTTCTATTTCAGGCACCCCACAACACCAAAAAGAAAATCGGGGAAATACTTTACCTGCAGCCAAGGTAGATTTAGGCACTGTGAGGTGCAGTTACACATTTACTCCCTTTCAGCTCCCAATTCGGGAGTAATGAAAAATCAAAGTTCACTGAATTACGCTCTATAGACCTCTAGGTTGAAATTCAATTAAAGAATCCATGAAGCAATTCTTCCTCAGAGCTGCGTGCACAGGAGTGCGACCAGCAGGGTGCAGGGGAGCTGGGACAGGGAAAGGTGCCAGTCCTGGATCCCAGTACGGGGCCCTGGTTATACTGGGATTCCTGTGGGAACAACCAACGCTCCCAAGGGCAGTGAGAAAACCTTTTCAGTAGGAAAAACTTAATATTATTCTACTTTTCACTGTGAAATCAGCGAAAATTCTGCTGTCTCATCAGCACAGAGAGATTCTGTCTGTGGGGAGTTCCTGCATCCCTGGAATGTTCCAGACCAGCCTGGGACAGTGGGAGATGTCCCTGCAGGACAGACAGACACCCTGGGCAGCTCCCTGCAGGATCAGACAAACCTGGTGCAGCGAATCTGAGTTTCAGTGGGAATCTAAACCCTGAATGCAGGGAGAATTGTGGCGGTGCATGCTTTATTTTTACTTGTTTGCCGAAAAAAGCGCCGCAACTTTATCCAACACGATAAACACTTTCACTGCTGACAGCCCTCCTCAAACTCCAGCTACTGTAATTTGCCACACATTTGCATAATACTGCCTGATTAAGCTGTCAGGATTTTCATTGCTGCTCGCTGCAGAAATCAAAAATAAAAACACAGCCTGCCGAGGCTTTGCCCTCCTAAGGTTTTCACGCTGCACTGTAAGGAAGAGTGAAGTGGTTAATCTGAGGCAGGTAGGGGAATATTCTCCTCAGTTACTAATTCCCTCATCCATGCAGAATTTAGCTTTTTCCCCAGTTTAAAATCTCCCCGGTTATTTCAGTGTGTTCCCATTTTATCTCGCTCTGGCCTGGGTTGCTTTGCAGCGCTGATCTCAAGATGCACATGGCAAGGTGTGTGTGTGGGACATAGCTGGTTTGTAAGAAAAATTACCCCCTAATTATCATTGTTCCATTGCCATGCAGCTCCAAAATAATCCATTTTGTCTCCCGGCTTATAATTAAATCATAATCTCTTTAATTTCCACAGCAAAACCAAAGTTTCAGAGTTGAAAGGGGGGTCAGGAGAGAAGTGCCAGTGACACGGAACATCCACAAAGACAGAGAAATGCTCTGCTGCAGCTGAGAAATGCCCTGCTGTGGGTAAGAAATGCTCTGCTGTGGGTAAGAAATGCTCTGCTGTGGGTAGGAAATGCTCTGCTGTGGGTAAGAAATGCCCTGCTGTGGGTAAGAAATGCTCTGCTGTGGGTAAGAAATGCTCTGCTGTGGGTAAGAAATGCCCTGCTGTGGGTAAGAAATGCTCTGCTGGGGGTAAGGAATTCTCTGCTGTGGGTAAGAAATGCCCTGCTGTGGGTAAGGAATTCTCTGCTGTGGGTAAGGAATTCTCTGCTGTGGTTAGAGGGGGAGTTTGAGTTCCTTCCCTTTCTCTAGAACAGGATAGGTACGAAAAGATTTACTCGTGAATAGTTTTAAAAACAAAAGTTTGAAAGTATCACAGAAAGATAAAAGTAATCAATGCATCCCTTGTGAAATCATCCCATCTGGTCCCAATACACATTAAATTAATCCAGATCAATAACACCCCCACACAGCAGTGTAACACTATTGCAAAACGCAGTTTAATGATCCACAATAATCAGCCATTGAACATTCTGCACTGAAGCTTCCCAAGCCACAGGAACTTATTCTTTTGAATTGATCTTCCTAACACCAGCACCCCATTTCAGCCACAAATCAACTTTAGAAACCCAATTCTAAACTGAGAACAAATAAAACGTGTCTGGAGCGCCTTTATAACCACACAGCGAGAAATCGGACATCCTTCTCTTCTTATCAGAGCAGCTGGAATTGCCTCTGCGCTCCCGTCCCCCAACATCCAATCTCTCTGTTGTCATTTTCCTGCTCATTTGCAGTAATTTCCGTGGCTCAGAGAGAAATCTGCTAAACAAGCCCGTGGATCAGATCTTCCTGCTGGAAAAGGTGCCCGGTGCTAGAGCAGGGGCTGTGCCCAGTGAGAGCTGATTTTGCCTTTCTCTGGGGGATTCTTGCTGCTCTCATTCGGGTCTTTGGGCAGTGTTAGGAAGAAGCTGAGCCGTGTTTTACTGAATATCCCAATATTGGGAACAGAATTGTTCTTCCCTCTCCCACCTCCCACCCCACTGAGCTGGGGAGGAAGGCAGAGGAAGAGGAACTCCCCCTCCCACTGTGAATTTACAGAGCAATATTTAGTAAAACACAGCTCAGCCTCTTGTTCTTCTTTTATTTTAATTAAAAAAGGACATTTTCCCTCTGCTGCTGCACAGTGAGGACAGTACCAGGTACATTTTGGTCTGGACTGCACAGAAAACTCCTCCCTCATTTCACAGGAGCCAGGCAGGCTCTGCACATCCCCTCCTGCCCCTTCCCAGCATTCCAGACCCGTCAGTAGAACTTTCTGCACCTCTCTGGGATAGGTGCTGCATGTTTTATCCCTTCCTGCCCCTTCCCAGCATTCCAGACTCATCAGTGGAACCTTCTGGAACCTCCCTGGAACAGGTGCTGCATGTTTTATTCCTCGCCTCCGAGAGCTGCATATTTTAAAATCCATCTCACCGAGAAATACTCGACCTGCCAGTTGTGCTTTATCTGCCCTTCCTAGAGTATTTGCCTTCTGAACAGAGCTGAGAAGAGATTTTAAGTGATTTTAATACAGAGAGAAACCCGGCAGCCGGAGCCAACCGCTAAGAAATGTGAAGCCCTATTAATTTTTTATCACTTGTCCAAGAGGACACCGCTTTGTGCAGATTATTCAGGCATATTCAAATAAGTTTGGGGAAAGAGGCTTCAGAATAATTTTCAGTAATGGATAATGATGCCCGTGCAAAGAGGAGTGAGAAAAAAGGCTGAGGAAAATCTGTTTTGATCAAGCAGCCAGGCACGGGGGTGTGCGGGACACGTGCATTTCCATTTCTGTCAGCAGGGCCCAGGGAGGATTAAAGAACATTTCACCCCGGGGACAGCCGGGTTCCAGCAACCCAAACCAGGACATTTCCAGGTTATTTTGCTGATTTTGTGTCCCGGAGCATCCCCTGCCAAGGCTGAGTCCCGTGACAGGGAGCAGGTTCAGGATTCTGGAGGTGTGAGCTGCACCTCAGCTCCTCCGAGCCTCAGGGCATCGGGATCGGGGCAGAATCTCACACAAAAACTGAAATATTTCCTGCTCTCAGCCTTGCAGGCCTTGCCAGGCTTCTCAGCATTCATTTCATCCAATTAATAATGGCATCATTAACGCCAAATCGTTCTGTTTGCAGGGGTGAAACGCGACAAAAGTTAAATGGCAGAAATCTCCACGCTGGGTTTCTGAACTTCCTCTTTAAATTCTTCATGCACAGAACAAAGGGCATAAATATTTTATATTCACACTTCAGCTGGGATCTTTTTTTTCCCCCTCTTTCAAGAAGTTCCCTGCCAAAAAACCCTAAACCTTTCACTTCCTCCTTGCTTTTATTCCGTGTTCACCAAAACTTGAACTGCATCTCAGAATTGCTAAATAGCAAAATTTCTGCGAGTTTCCCTCACCTCCTCTAAATGACAAATGGAAGCTCCAGATGCTTTGGGATATGACCAAAAAGCACTGCTGATAGAGAAATGAAAGAAAATAATGTCAAAATTGTGTTTAAAGATTCCAAACGGAAGGCAAAGTTAATTTTTCAATATTTTAGTCTCTCACGAAGGATCAGCACACACTCAGATGGAAAAGCAACAAGTGCAGCTCACCTTGGAGAACCTCGACCTTGGATAAAAAGGCAAAAAGTTTAGTTCCAAAGCTGCAGATGTGTATGAATCTTCATGGCTCTTGGGTCCATCATAAGCTGGATTTCTCATTCAGACAAAATTCAGAATATTGCAGGACCAGGGGGCCCTGGCAGCTGAAATGTCCACTGGCCCCAGAAAAGTAAAAATGAATTTCTACCTTCACCAGACCCACATCCTGTATATTAGAAATGATGTGCTGTGGCTGAAGTGTACTTCCTGAGCCAGAAAGAGCAGCGTAAATAAAGTTCCCTGTGCTGAAAAACAACTTTTATTATACAATGTAAATAGGCAACTCATAAAAAGAGCCGGGGAAAATTCAGCGAGGATCTGAAGGTGGAATTTGATTCAGAGCCTTCCAATACCTGACGGTTTATTTCTTAACCCCGCTCCTGGGAGACTGGAGATTTTTCTTGTGCAGAAAAATATACTTAATTTTTTTTTCCTTGGAAATAAATATCAAATATTCTCATTAATTTTAATGACTTTTGCATAAGCCAAAGTTTCAGCCGTGACTTTTTTTTTTTCCTTCAGAACCAGTAAGTTCCAAGGGAGTGAAGTTTTAAATAAATTGAAAAAGAGTGAGTTAACATTTTTTAATTTTTTTTTTTTTAATTCCTTTTGGGAAAATATAATTGCAGTTTTAAAAATTCTGCTGATTTCACCACCAGTTTATTTTTCCTGCAGATTTGGGCGTCGCAGGCAGTGCACACTTGTTGCTGCTTGGATTTCTACTCTTTCAATTTAACACAGCTCATGCATCACCAGCAGGATTTCCATTCTCTCAGTATTTCAACTTTAAATCTGAAAATACTGAGATTTATCTGGTACCCTGAAATCTTCCTACAAGTGCTGACTCATTCCTGGTGTCTCAAATGCTGGGTTTAAGTACAAAATATAAATATTCCTCCAGCTTTTTTCCCTTTCAGATAAAACACTGCAAATATTTGGAGGAACTGAGAAATTAAAATGCAAATTTCCCTGAATTCTTTTGCGTTTCACTCTTTTGAGGACGTACACAGGGAGTTACTGAATGAGTCAAAGCTGGATGAGGTAAAGAATAATCTGAATTGTTCATTAATTTACTCTCTCCCACCCTCATTAGAAAAAAGGGGTTTTGGCCACAAATTCTGCCTGGCAGGAAATGGCGCCAACCCCTAACATGGGTAATACTTTCAGCTCTTTTAAATTCACATTAATTCCAGGTAATCTCTGATTTCAATGGCCAAAATTGAGAATATGGAAGAAACTCTGTGTGTGTATGAGGAAAACTCACCTCTGTTAATAAAGGAAGAATAAAGAGCACATTGTTTCCATCTCCCAAGAGTTTCTGATTAGATTAATTTGGTCTAATTAATCAGACTCTGAACTTCCTATGGGGAGTTCTTGTTCTGTTTCAGACCTGGAGAGCTGATCTTGGATGGTTTCTTGGTGATTTCCTCAAGTTTTCCGTGATTTTCAAGTGTTACTTCATACATGGATTATTTTATACAATTAATATATTTATTTTTTAATTTCTTTGCTGCAGGGCTGGCTGTTCCTGCCTTTGCTCTCTCCTCCCATCCAGGAGGTTTGATGGTGGTTAAACAGCTTTTCCTGGAAGCTGCCACTGCTCTTTTGTACTTTGCTGTGACAGGGGCTGAATCTTGGATAGAAAAAGTCACCCCATGAAATCAGGAAAGCATGGAAATGGTGGAGGGATTGCAATTACCAGGCGCTGCTTCTGGCTCTTCCTGAATTTGTAAAGAAACGTTAAGGGGTTTTTCAGAAAGTGGGATGGGTCAGACCATGGCTTTGCATGGATTTTTGTGCGATTTTTGGGAGGGAGAATTGGTTTGGAGGAGTCAGCAGAAGCTCAGACCTCTGTCTCTGAGCAGGGCCGGGATCGTGTCCTTGGGAGATGAAGATTTCTGGGGTTTCTCTGCTGGGACTGTGCTGGAGGTGGAATTCTGTGTTTTGCTCATAACTCAAACCATTTTTGACCTTTTCCCCTCAAACTGGCAATGAATGCTCCCAGATCCGGCCAGCAGCTGGAAATGGGAGATCATTGCTGAGTGTTTCAGAGAAATCCCTGTGAGCTGAATCTCAACACAAATCCTTTCACCTGGGTGCAGCCTGGGCTGTGCCTGCTGGGGTTTCATTGGCCCTGGTGAAAACTGATGGGAAATTTGAATTTCAGCTGCTCAGCAGGGGTAATTGGTGATCGGGGAGGAGCTCCATGGGGCAGGAGGGGTGGGATGCAGAGGGGCTCAGCTGAGAGCAGCAGTGCAGGGATGGAGCAGCGAGGGAGGATCCCGTGGTGGTGAGTACGGAGCATCCATGGCATTGCCTCGTGGATATTGCAGAATTCTGGGGCTGGGGGGCTGCCCTGGGCTGGGAATGGATCCAAGAGCCCCGTGTGGTGCTCCCAGGAGTGATTTGGGTGTGAAGGAACCTCCTTGTGCTGCCTCCTTGCTTGTGACGTTCCCCTGGCAGAACTCGTGGCTGCAGGACCCCACCCAAGGCATTGATCTCTCATTTATTTATTTTCCTTTTATAATGCTACTACACAACATATTTATTTTGCCTCAAGAGGTTGGCTTAAAACTTCCCAACAACAAAAAAAACATCTGGAAACTGCTGAATGGCTTTTCTTTCAGTCAGGGGGTGCCCTGAAGGGTTCTTAGCATGGTGCAGATCTGGTTTGGACAGACTGGAATCCGCTGGCTCTGGCCGTGTGCTTCTCATTCTGCCTCCAAGAATTGCCTATTTCTGGTGCAGCATTGAGGGAATAATGCAGGTTTTTGTCATTCGCAGTTTGTTTTATGGATAATGGTTTTGTTATTGTGCCTCTGCTTTAGAAGAAGGTCTGGAAAGTGTAAAGAGCATCTGAGTGACCCTTCTTGAACCTGGCTCTACTTTGAGGTGGGATGGGAGTAAATGAACTCAATATGGTCCTTCCAACCCAAACTGCTGCACGATTTCGGTTGTATTTGCCTGCCTGGGAAGTTGTGTGATGCTGTTACTGCAGCAGGAGGCTGAGAGAGCTTGTCTGGTTTATTGTCCCCACCTGGGATGACCTGAAATTAAATACAAGAAATGGGTTGTGTTTCCAATTCTACATCGAATTTGCCTTTGGGTGTTGCAAACATTGTCCTGTGCCCGTGGGGAGATGGTGACTGCTGCAGGGACTCCTGTGAACTCTCTATCACAAATCAAATGAATATTTCTGAGAGCCAGTCCTGCTTTTCTGGAGCTGTTGCAGTGTTTAATTACCTCTTTAAGGCTGAAACATAAAGCAGATGTATTTGTTTTATGGTTGGCATAATCTCAACAGTTTTAATCGCACTTGAGTTTATGGATAAATTCGTTTTTGTGTGTATGATCCATCAGCAGTGTGTTTAAAAGGAATTATGAACATCTCTGTTTTGTTATCCTGATTTTATTTTTTTGTTAGACTGATCTACAGGTTCTTAACAGCTCTGAGAGTGTCTTTGGCTTCAGTTTGACCAGAAGTTGCTCTGTCCTTGAGAATTATTTTTAAAAGAACATTCCTTAGTAAAATACCAGGTGTGACCAGGAAATTTCACTTGAGTTTGGTCTGAGCTATACAAATATTTACCAGAGACTTAAAAATTAATGCCCAAAGCAAACAAAATCAGGCAAACCCCAAAATAATATTCAGATATACCATGCTTGCCCTATTTTTTATCCCTTTATTTTTTTTAATTTTTATCTTGAATACTGTTTTGTTCCATCAGAATGCTCTCTATTTTTCTCTTCTCAAAGTTAAGACTTTTTTAGGGTAACATGAACTTATTTCAGATTGCTTCTCCGGCTCTGAATTGTGCTTTTATGGATCCTACAGCTCCTCTGCCCCATAACAGCAGATGAAGCGTGGAGAGCGTCACCAGTGGGGAGAGTTGTGGGGCTCTGGGGACAGGCTCCCTGTCTCTTTTCCCCTTTTATGTTCCCTCTTTAAATGAGATGTTCCACTGCGGAGGATAAACGCGGTGAAATGTTTCTTTGTGGATTCCCCCAGCTGTCCATAAAATGAATAAGATCAGGGCAGTCGATGCATTTCTCAGCCAAGACTCATCTGGGGTTTTGTTGCGTTTGTTGGAGGGTGGCTTTGGTTTCCATCCTGCACGAGGCCACAGTTAATTTGCTTTTTTTAATCTTTCATCTCTCTTCTAATAAAGCCAGGCCAGGGTGTGTCAGAATTGACTTCTGGAGCAGCGCAATAATTGAGGTTTTGATGGGAGCTGGGAAACGCCGATGATTTCTGGCTCCCTGCAGCACTGGTTAGATGCACACACCAGCGTGCACCGCGCCATCAATTACGGAACACGCTGCACAAACCACAAATTGTCATTGCCGATGCCAGTTCTCACCAGTAAAGGCTCTCGGTGCCCGCTGCTGGCGGAGTTTCCATGGCTTCCCGAGGATTCCGTGCCCAATGATCCCGGTAGCTGCGGGAGGATGACCCCGCCATGCAGGGGCTGAGTGGGGCCCGCAGCTGCCCCAGAGCTGGGCAGCCAGAGGTTGAACTGCGGCTCTCTGGGGGAATGTGAGCCGGCAGCATCCCCGGCACCGAGCATTTCCCACAGCTCCGGCCTTGTTTCTCCCGGCTGCTGCCGATCCCTGCCCGCTGCAAAGCACAGATGCTGTAAAATCACAAAATCAGCTTGGGCAGGAGCTGAACCCGGCTCAGCCCGGCCCTGAGGAGCAGCTGATTTTGGTCTGAACTACACAAATCCTTATCAGAGACTTAAAAATTAATGCCCAAAGCAAAAAAACCCATGCAAAACTCTGCGATGGGCACAGCAGCACCAGCCTCCTGTCGCTGCTGTGCCCGTCACAGGGTGTGCAGAATCTGGGTTTTTGACATTGCTGCTCTGCACTGGAGCAGCTGGAATATTTGAAGGGATGAGCCATCAAATCCCTGCGCTCTGTGGTTTATTCTGAGCTGCAAATCGGCTGTATTGGGGCTCAGGGAGGTGAGGGAATTGCAGGGGATCCCGTAGGATTTTTTTTGTGCAGCTCTGGCCCCAGGGAAGGCGCTGGGTTCCCCCCGGGTTGTCATTTCCAGCTCCGTGCAGAGGCTGCTGCAGGAGGAAGGTGAAAAAGGCTGGATTGCAATATTCTTCTCCTTTGAGACCCCTTTGGGATCCCTTTGGTTTGAAAAGTGAGTGATGCTCTTTAGGTCATGATGGAAAACAAACCCCAAATAATTTATCCTGGATTTCCCAAGAAATTCCTCCTGATGAGCCTTCCCTGGTCACCTGTGTGCACCAGGGTGGTTTTTTTGGCCACACCTTTATCAAAACCTCCTCTAGGAGATCTCTGTCCTCACCCAGCCTCTTCCAGCCCAGGGGGTTCAGACAGAGAGGGGCTTCTCTCAAAGCCCGGCTGTAATTTGGTTTTGGGCACGATGAAAGGGATAATTCCGATAAAATGGATTTTAACATTTCCCTGCCCGTTTTCGTTGCGTTTTGGTGCTTTTTGTGTTCCTCCATCCCCCCAGCCCTCTCGCTGCCTGCCGAAGCACATTTTTGGCTAAATCGTGCCCTCTAGTGCGGCAGCTCGGCGGGATTCGGATTGCGAACCTTTCTCGTGACCCAGGCGGGGTTTTGTTCCTTTTCTTTGGAGAATTAATCCAGCATGGTTCGCGTGAATAGCTAATTTATCCCTCTGGCCAGGTGAGGGCAGGGGTTCTGTACCTGTCGCCTGTCCCCAAAGCTGCCCCATTTCGCTGCAGGAGGGGAGCAGGGCTGGCCGGGCTCTGTAATTCTGATTTATCTGCAATTTCAGAGCTGGCCCTGGCAGGGGTGACCTCGAGAGCAGCCCCAAGCCTGCAAAGAGGCCAATTAGAAATGAATTCTGGTTTTTTGTTTTTCTTTTTTTTTAAACTAGATGTACAGCGTGTCTAGTTGATCATATTGAAAAAGCCAGTGAACATTAGGAAATTTTTAAAAATTACCTGAAGTAGATATATAAGCTGAATAAAATAAGTGTTGATTTAAATCAGGAATACCCCTCAGAGTCAGGAGTGCCGAACAGCTTTTGCTGGTTCCCCCACCGCTGAAATTCAGCCTGAGGGATTTTGTGCTTTGCTCACAGCAGGACGGATTATCTGGTTTAAAATGCTCCCCCACTCTCCAAATTCAGTCCCAGCTCCTGTTCCGTGCCCGTGGGACGGGGTCTGAGATGGGTTTGCCACTGCCCGGCCCACTGGGATTTATCACAACCCAGAGCTGGGGCCACAGTCCCCTCTGGCCTCCGGAGGGAACCCCAAAGCTTTTATCATCAATCCCGCCCTGCTGGACTCCATTTCAGTGGGAATTGGGAGTGAAGGGAAAGAATACTTTGTGTTCCAGGTGTGTTGCATTAAATCAGCATCTTTTAGGAAAAAAACTGAGGCCCCAGTCCTACTGAATTATTCTACAGCTTTTAAGATAAGGAATTTATTCACGTGCTGAATTTTTCTGTGCTTTGGAGATATTCCTCAACTCTTACCTTATTAGGAAAATCATTTCATTCTTATGAAAATTAGATCTCAGATGACCTTTGATGCTGTACTTATTTGCACTGAGGTTGTTTTTTTAAATCTGCTTTAAAAAACCTGAACATTTGAAATTTATAAGACTGGAATTTCTGATAAATTCAGTTTCACTGAGAAACTTTGCTTGCCATTTGCTTCAATGTTGTTTCAAAATTTTTTTTTTGTTTTGTTGGGTTTTCTGTTGGTGTTTGTTTGATTTTTTTAATGGACGTTTTCACATTTTGGGCGTTGAACATGTTGACTTCTTCCTGCTGAACTTTTTTTAGGTGATGGTGAGGAATCACTGGTAAAATATTTTGAATTTGGGAATCTTCAGGAGAGCTGATGCAGCTTCCTCGAGGGAGTTTGAAATGCAATAAAGGGCAGAATTATTAAGTTTATATTTTGAGCAATAATTTCTGCTTTGGATGCAGCTCAAGGAACTCCATCACGGTGTCCTGGGCAGGATTGGTGATTTCTCCTCTGCTCCCTGCGATTCCAGCTGTGTCAGCACACTCAGGGGCTGCTTTTCAGCGCCAGATGTTTCTCCCCACTTCTGCACAAAGTAACTGCAGCTGATACTCAATCCTAAATATCTCGCAGAAGATATTTTTAAACTGAAATGCTATCAATTATTGCAAATTACCCCGCGCTCGAAATACCCACGCTGTCGTTATTTGTTTGGGATTGGGGAATTGTCGGTGGAGCCCGTACACACATCTCCCTTTGTGCCCAAATGAATGGGGAGAAAAATTTGGAAACATTGGCTGCAAAATTCCTTTCCATTTCTAGCGTGCCTCTCCCCAGCTATTAGTCAGCTGCGTGTGCAGAGAGCTCTGTCTGGATGCAAATCAATCAGTTGGGCTGATTAAAAGCGGCTTAATTGTTGTCTTGCAGTCGTGAGGATGTTACAAAGCTTTTCCATGCCAATGGTTAAAACATTCTTGCTGATTTCTCACCTGAATTTATTTCCGGCCACGGTTTTTGAGATCTGGGAGGTCTTTGAGTGTCAGAGTGAAAATGGAGCTGTCCTGGAGGGCTGGGGAAGGACAGGAGCTCTCGGTGGCCGGAGGAGCTGTGGGAAGAGCTCTCCAAACACATCGATTGTTTCTGTGCAGCTGCTCCGAGGGATTTCACCCCCCAAAATCAATACCAGCTGCTCATCAATCTTAATGAATCAAAGGGACAGCTGAAAGTTTTAAGAATTGGGGATTTAGGCTTGAAAATTATACCCGGATTAGTCTTTTGCATTTCTGCATTATAAAAATATTTTTAAAAACCCAAACATTTTCTTTAAGAGAAATTCAGCTTAATCAGTTTGGTTTTACCTGATTGAGCTCTGTGAATGTGACATTTAAAAACCCCAAACACCCTTTCTTTAAGAAAAATTCACCTTGATCAGTTTGGTTTTACCTCACTGAACTCTGTGAATTTGGCATTTTCACTGCATTTCCTCTTTATTCATTGGTTCAGTGTAGGATTTTATCTCTTGTTCATCTCTTGTGGCTTTTTGAGCATCAGTGTTTGGCTGTTGATTTAATATGCACTAAATGGATACATTTTACACCGGTTTGCAGTAATTAAAGGGAATTAATTGAGCTGTGCTGTTTGCAGTAAGTACAATGGTGTATTAGCGCTTAATGGCTTTGCCACTCACTTTTCATGGTTCCACGGCTCTAATTGGACTTTTACGAGGCAGTTACAGCATTTATTTTAATTATTTGTACTTTTAATAGCCAATATTTGAGCGATGCTTTGAGCTGAGTACAACTTCTCCTGCCTGGCAGTTGGTGATGATGAACAGGAAGTAAATTCTGTGTATTCTTAGTCCAGATGAAAACTTTAGTTTGTGACAGAGCACAGCCAGCTGTGATTGGCAGCTGGACTTAATTAAAACCCTGAATTAATTAAAACCCTTTCATTTGTCCAGCCTGGACAATTTTCAGCCCGTTTAGAGGGGCTCATAGTCCATTTATCTTGTTCAAATCTCACAAATTTGGTTACAGGGATGCCACAGGTGATTCTGTCAGAAGTCTTCCTCAATTATAATTATCATTAAAATGATATAATGATATGCTTCATTGTTTAATAAAACTCATGAGATTTTGAGGATAAATTTTTAGAATACAATTGTTTTCATCCAGGAAAGCAGCGAAAGTTTCTGTACATAAAGCTTGACTTTCTTAGCAAGGAAAAAGGTAAATACAAAACCAGGGCTGAGCTCTGGACATGAATACATTAAAAATACAAATTGCAAGTGAACAGATTTAATTCTTTTCTTCTAAGTGAAGGTCCCGCAAATCAAACGTGGGCAGTTTGCTCTTTCTCTGGGTTTTTCATTTGCCTGCTGTGGCAGAAAATGAGTGTGGAGGAGAAGTTAAACAACTTGGTGTGCTCTGCCTTTGAATAAACGGAAATCTCGGTGCAGGGGAGACCATTCCAACGGGAGCTCAATTACCACATTTCCCTTCCACTGCAATTTTTCTCAATTTAGGGGCTGCTTATTCTATTAGGGGAGAAGACTGGAGCTAATGGTGATTGGTGAGCTGCCCCGCCGGCTTTTTTTTTTTTTTCCTGATTTAAATCAAATTTAGCTGTGTCGTTGAGGAGATCATTTAATATCTATCAGCTCATTTAGCCGATTTAGGCTCAGAAAAGGGCCTGGAATGCGGGTTTACAATAACGCAGGGAAAGCTGAGGGTGAAATCGGTAAAAATGCAAATAATGCTGAATATATCCTCAATCCAAAGGTTCCTAGGAGATCCCCGGGTGCTGGAACCCAACCCTCTGTCCTGGCCGGCTGCTGGGGAGTCCCTGCTGGGATTTTGGGGTGTTCAGAGCGATGAGCTGTGAGAACAGATCCCAGCCCTGCTTTGGCGCTGGGATATCCCAGCGAGAGCCTGGAAATGGGGCCCGGGGGGCTCTGCAGGGAGGGATTTTCCTGCCTGTTGCACTCTCACCCTCTGATTTCGATGGGAATTCCATGAGATGCTTGGATGGGCCCGGGGGGCTCTGCAGGGAGGGATTTTCCTGCCTGTTGCACTCTCACCCTCTGATTTTGGTGTGAATTCCATGAGATGCTCGGATGGCCCCGTTCCCTTGAATGAGGTGCAGGATCTTCGCTTTTTATCCCAAACCAGCGGATAATACTCAGACTTAATCAATTATCTCCTCAAAGTTTGTCACTGGTGCATTTTAATCTCTTATAACGTGCCCAGTGCATCCAGGACCGAGACAAACACAGTGACAAGAGCCATAAATGACTCCGGTATCGACCTGCAGGCATTTTAATTAGCAAATCTCGGAATACGCTGGAATCAATTTGTTCAATTAGCAATTAATAGAGGTACCTAGGCAGGGTAGGATGTCGGTTTGGAAACGCTGAAATTGGCAGCGTTACCAGATGCTAAAGACACAGAAATAATTGGAGCAGCTGGAGAGGAGCTGGGATATTGTTGAACGCGCTGCTGGGTTATCAAAATGTGCTCTTTGAAATCCCTCACTGGCTGGATTTGCCTTGATCATCCCTTTCTGCTGACTAATTGCACCGGTAATTTCCACATCTGGTAATCCAGGACATAATTAATGCAACTTTAATTCACTGATTGTACGCTGATCACTCGCTGATGTCATTAATAATGGAATAGATTTCCTGGAGGCCGCTGCCATCGCAGCCCTGCAGATCCTTGGCTGCCGGAACCGATCTGGAGCAGGAGCGGTGGCAGGCCCGGGGGCAGAACCTCTCCTGGAGGATTATTTCCTGTCCCTGCTTTTAGGCTTTTGTCACTTTGGAGACAACAAATAGCATTAAATGTACCCAGGGCTCTTAGCAGAAAAAATATTTGGCTGAGCAGAGACACCCGCGGTTACAAACCGATGAACGTCTCTTTATTGAGGAAAAACCCAAACTGAGCAACCACCGCCCGAACAATCAACAACCCCCTCTCTCCTCCCCAAAACCCCAAACCAAGGGGGAAAAGCAAACAGAACAAGCTACAAATGAGAAATAATTTGGGTTTAAACTTAAGGTGAGAAAACTCAATTTCAGTAGTTCTTTTGCACCTCATTGAGTCCTTTACATGGAAGTGTCACACAGGAGAGGCTGCGGTTTTTTTCTGAGTTTTTTTCTCTGGGATCCCTTTCCTGCCGATTCCCTCCCTTCTCTGCCTTTTGTTCCAACCTTCACAAGATGCAGGTTAAAGGGCGGCCGAGTATTTTGCTCCCAAGTGTGGCTTGCGGGTTGATTTTCCCTTCCTGCACAGGGAGATTTGCAGATAATCCTTAGAAATCATGGCTGGGAGAGGAGAAGTTTCTTGGTGATGGATTGAAGTGCCATTTTTGTGAGCATCTCTGTTAAAAATATCATTGATTTATATCTGAGGGGGGGTTGTTTGTTTGTTTTTTATTTTATTTTTTTTCTGGTTTTTGGTTGTTGTTGGGGGGTTTTTGTGGTTTTTTGTTTTGTTTTTCTTTTCTGGAGTTTTAGAACCTGGTGTTCCTTGCTGTCATTTTTTCTGTTCCTGCCTGGTGAGCAGCAGTGCTGTGCTGTCGTCAGGGCACCCTCTGTGACATTTCTGTCAGCACTTCCTTCCACCGAGGTTTCCTCCTCTTCTCCAGCAAGGAAGGAACTTTTAAACTTTTAAATCTGCTTCTGACTCTTCCCTACACTCTTTAATTTGTTGCTAAGAATAACAGCTGGCTCGCAGTGCCTCTCCTCGGCCTAGAGAGGTGTCAGAGCAGTTAAATTCTCTGGGATCACCTCTTTAACTTTTCTTAAATCTGGGCTGTTCAAGGCGTTCATTAGTAACTGGCAAATCAGAAAGGATGTCAGATAATTAATTCAGCAATTTCAATTAGGCTCAGCTCAGGCTCTTGAATTCTTCTATAATATTTTGGGTTTTCACAAAACAGAGAGAGAGAAAGGAGCATCCTTGCATTTCCAGTCTCAGTCTCTCTCCAAAATCCATGGTTGGAAGCTGAGTGTGTGAGCACTGGGCAGTCAGGGAACTGTGCAAGGCAGGGAGAAGGAGCTGGATAAAACCAGAACTTTCCTGAGTTGTTAAAACAGCAGAGAAATCAAACTTCAGAGTTCCCCTTTCCCGTCTTTTCCCTCCCTGCTGCAGGTCACTCCCTGATCAGCTTCCTCCTCTCCACGTGTCGGTGGATTTCTCTGGATGGGTGATTGCCAAATGGTTTTTCCCTCTGAAACTCTCACTTCATGCCCTGCGTGGTTCTTTTAATGGAAATAAATTCATTTCCATCCAAAGCGCGACGGTTCTGGCTGCTCAGTGGAAGGAGCCTGCAGGAAAGGCCGGGTTTGTAATGAGGGGGAGTTCATATCGAGACACTGACTTTTATACAGGGATCACCACCGTGGTGACCAGGAGGAAGAGTTCCCATCTAAATGGAAATTTATGAGTTGATTATTTCCCTAAAATACTCTGTCTCTGCATATTTTGATGCCCAAATGCTGTGATTTTTCTGCCTTTATCTAGGCTGATAGATTTGCTGATATTGCCCATCGAATTTTCCATGGAAATGTGCTTTTTGCTTTGTTGAAAAATGGACCACTCGGGGTATTGTTATGAAAAACCCTGATCTGGGAATAATTGTGGCTGCGGGCTGTGCCAGCCTTTTTCTAGTGCTGAATTCATCAATATCTGCTTTTTGTGGACACCTTATCCCCGGACTGGAACAGTTTGGGTGGCTCAGAGACCCCTGGGGTGTGCAGCACCAGCAGTGAAGAGAGGGCAGACACAGAATGTGAGGATTTGGGCAGGAAGATCTTAAATTTTGATCATTGAAAACCTTTCCAGAATTTGGAGCCTCACCAGAGAAATTGTGCAATTAATTTCTCGGAGGGGAATAGAAGAGGGAGATTCTGTGGGGGTTTATTCCAGGGGTGCTGGGAGTGGCCGAGGTTTTGTTTTGCTGTTTGGATTCTCCCTGCAAATCAGCCTCAGGTTTGGTTAAAATCCTGGCATTACTGAACCAACGTCATGCAAACACCTCAGATTCTGGGAAAAATCAGTAAATCCAGGACAGGTTTCCCTACCCTGCATCACAGCTTGAGTTTAACAACCAAAGTGACGGCAACTTTACAACAGCTCAAGGTTTTCACTCCCAGAAGAGTTTGATACTGAGAATTTCACCGAGGGGTTGGTGCTGGTGGAAGGGAGAGGGACAGAAGGCAGGAGGAAGGTGAAGTGCTTAATTAAACCAATCAAATTATAATTTAATATGGCAAAGCCTGCTGCAGGTAGAACCTTAAAAATAATAATTTAAGGGAGGCATCAAACTGTAAATTACGGGGAATAAGAAGTGAGGTTGCTCCCTGAGAGGGGCCGTGCACAATATACAAACTTGAGATATTTCCTGATCGTCCTGGAGGAACAGCTTTACACAAACTGCCTGGGAGTTTTACAGGCAGCAGCAGGGCCCGGTAATGGAGATTTCCCCAAGATTTGCACGTCCTGTCTCCTCTCGCGGTGCCAGATTGGGGTATTTTTTAACCTGACTTCGTTGCAAACAGTGTTGTGAAATAATCATGAGATTTACCTGCCTCGACAGTCTATTTGCTCGTATTTGACCTAATGGTAATGAAAAACGAGGGCTGTTTCCCTTGCTTGTCAAAAGCAGGTTCTTTAACCCTGATGAATGGCGGCGATGCCGACGCAGGGAGGATTTTTACAGCTGGTGACACCGAGTTGGGGAACTTCTAATTTACTGTGCAACTCCGGGACAAATATGGGAAGGGGCAGCTTCTATTTAATAGAAAAATCATCTTTGCTCTGCAAGAGCAACTTGCAAAGTCTCTCCAGGTAAATCCTGAGGCTGCTAAAGGAGTTTGGGAAGCACTTTGAGGTGGGGATTGGCCCTGATTGAGCAGGAGGAGGGAGCTCAGGAAATCCAGCTTTCATCAGGAAATCCAGCTTTCATCAGGAAATCCAGCTTCAAACCCATTATTCCTATTTTTTTCTTCTGATCAGCAAGAAAAAATGCTCATTGAACACATCCCGAAATACACCTCCATGAACTTTCAGGGTTTAAAAATAAACGTGATGGAAGTGTCACAATTGGCATTCCCACCGAGGACAGAGGTGACAAAAGTTTTGACATTTGGGTATTAAATGTATTAATGGGCCTGGATGCAAAATTTCCTTCACCTCTGCTCCTGGCCGAGTTGTTTTTTATTATGAGCCAGAGACAAACTCTCTCCAAGTGCAGCTCCTAACCTGCTCCTCTGGAATTCTGACCTTCTCAGGCTGTTTTTGGAGTGGGGATATAATAACCCTGCTTAGAGAGCAATAAAAGTTGTCCATCTGCAAGTTTCCTGTTGGAAAAAACCTGAGAAACCTGAAGGATAAAGACACAAAATGGTGTCGGATGGAGCTCTCGGCTCTTGCACGGGATGTGGTCACGGAGATGCAGCAGCCCCAAAGAAACAGAAAAACATAAACACCGGATTTCTGTGAGTGAATTGTTATGGGAGGAAGGATTAATATCAATATTTAGTGTCTTTTGTGGAAGAAAAGGGACGTGGAATCTGTTTTTAGCAATCAAAATACCACGGAGGAGGAAACAAAACTTATGAAGGCAGAGGGGAATGGTTGGAATCATGGGAAAGAGAGAGCAATGGTTGGAATCATGGGAAAGAGAGAGAAATGGTTGGAATCATGGGAAAGCAAGAGAGGAATGGTTGGAATCATGGGAAAGAGAGAAAAATGGTTGGAATTAGGGGAAAGAGAGAGGAATGGTTGGAATTAGGGGAAAGAGAGAGGAATGGTTGGAATTATGGGAAAGAGAGAGAAATGGTTGGAATCATGGGAAAGCAAGAGAGAAATCGTTGGAATTATGGGAAAGAGAGAGAGAAATAGTTGGAATGATGGGAAAGCAAGAGAGGAATGGTTGGAATCATGGGAAAGCAAGAGAGCAATGATTGGAAGTATGGGAAAGAGAGAAATAGTTGGAATCATGGGAAAGAGAGAGAGAAATGGTTGGAATGATGGGAAAGAGAGAGAGAAATGGTTGGAATGATGGGAAAGAGAGAGAGAAATAGTTGGAATGATGGGAAAGCAAGAGAGGAATGGTTGGAATCATGGGAAAGCAAGAGAGCAATGATTGGAAGTATGGGAAAGAGAGAAATAGTTGGAATCATGGGAAAGAGAGAGAGAAATGGTTGGAATGATGGGAAAGAGAGAGAGAAATGGTTGGAATTATGGGAAAGCAAGAGAGAAATAGTTGGAATTATGGAAAAGAGAGAGAAATGGTTGGAATCATGGGAAAGCAAGAGAGGAATGGTTGGAATTATGGGAAGGAGAGAGCAGTGGTTGGAATGATGGGAAGTCCCCTCCTGGCTGTGCTGTGGGAGCTGTCCCCAGTGCCTGGCTGCCTTGGCCCTGCAGCGTTTCTGGGCTGTTCCCTCACCCAGGCAGGCAGGCAGGAGGTCGGTGCAGAGCAGATTATTCCTAATTACTCCGAGATATGAAATCTTCCAGTGGGGCACGGGGATCTGGCCAGTGACAGCCGTTAATGTTAAGGGAGCTCACGCAGCTGAACAAACCTCACTTTCATGGAAAAGCTGTCCCGGGGAGCGTGCCCAGCGCCTCGGGGGCTGTCACCCAGCTGGGCCACAAATCACCGCCACTGCAAGCACAGCCAACCCGGCAGGAGAGGGGAACAACTCACCACAGTGATGCTTTTTTATTTTATTTCTTTCTGGTGGAAAGACACTTCTGAATGTGCTCGAAGGCTGTAATTTTTCTAACTCATTTTTGGTAATTAGTGATCTGAGCGTGTGAATAATTTGGAGCAGTCCCTTGGGGCTATCTCCTTCTGATGGAGAGGATTCTTCTGGTCTAACTCCAATAGTCCTTCAATTTTATTACAAATACAATCTATTAAATTTCCTTTCCCAACAAGTGTCAAAGCAGATTTTGTGTTGAGTTTCTCTTCAGCAGGTCGAACAGAGTAACTCTCTGCTGGTCGTTTTATTACCCCAGTCCCATCCTTTCGCTCAGATTGTGTTGTTATTATTATTTAAAGAAGTGGTTGGTGCCTTGGCTTTGCTCTAAAAGCATTGAGGGAGTGAATGATGGAACCTCTGGGAGAAAAAGGGGAGGGGAACTTAAATGTGGATTTAGGATTTTTGTCTCTGCTCCAGCAGCACCCACTGCCAACTCCTCCTGTAGACCACAAAACCGACAAGAAAGTTCATTCCATGAATTACTTCCAGCAAACTTAAACTACTGAGTACCTTAGTGTAAAAATAGAGATATTAAAATTACAAATTTCAGAGTAATAAAACCTCTTTCCTTGGGAGATAGTTCATTACAAAAAGCAGATGAAAGTGGTTTTTAACATCTCATCAGAATTCTCCCTATTCATGCTAAGTCTGAATATCCGAAGTAATTACTTTAAATGCCCCTTTCTTTTTATTCCTTCTTATTTTATTGTTACTTTATTGCTGTCACTTTATTACTATTATTCATTTTCACTCTATTTCATTATTCAAAATTACGCGTACAAAGGAGCTCTCCGATTTTTAGGAACCAAGATTTTTCCTTTTACTCCCGGAACAGAGGAAGCTGGAGACAGAAAATTAGAGAGAACGAAGGAGCAGACAATTAGAACAATAAATAAATTCCGCATGTGACTGGGATCAAAGCCAGGATTCCAGGGGCTCCATTCACGCTCGGCTGAGCGAGCTGCAGGAGCCCTGCCGGGAGCAGTGCAGATCCAGCAGCAGCAGTAACGCAGCAGCCCAGCTAATGAGGGCTCCTGCAGGCTCCAGCAACAGGTCTGCGAAACACAACAGTTCAGATTTGGCTGAAAACCTCTGACTTTGATGGTTTCAGGATGAGGAAAACCAGCTCAAAACTACCCCGTTGGATTTATCACTTAAAAATATATTTTTTAAATGTAGTTTGATATATAATGCACTTGCTACTGTGGTTACTGCAATCAAAGTCAGCACTAGTTTAATTTCCCAACAAATGGACATTTCTGCAGGCTGATACTCACATGTAACTAGGTTGGCAGATAAATACTTGATCTTTTCCGAGCAGAAATGTGTGTATTTACCCACCGGGTGAGTTTTGAGGTGGGAAAACGGCTGCACACAGTGCACTTGCATGGAGGCTGCTCGGTATTTATGGCCGGGAAGGCGCAGTTAATGGAGTCAGCTCTGTCCAAATGGAATTGCCTCTGGTGGGCAGAGTCTGGCAGCAGCTGGAGAGCTCGTTTGGAAGGGTTTGGAAGGAGGGAACTGATGGTCAGGTTTGGCATTCCACAAAGTGATCCTGTGGAAAGGAAGGATGGCAAAATGCAGCAGCTGCCAGGCTGACGTGTGTGTCTTTATGGAAATATTCCTGTGGGAGGGGGCATGGGGCTGATTAAACCTGCAAAGCATCTTTGAAAGCTCTGCCTGGCTGTCCTGGGGGTGTTTAATCAGAGTTTTGTACCTAGAGGCTCCTTTGGTGCTGAACCAAACCTACAGGACGTGTGGCAGTGCCGTTGTCCCTGTGGCTGTCTGGTGGCAGGGCTGCTGTGGGGTCAGAGGGGTGACATGGAGGGAGAAGGTTGATTTAAAAATAAAAGTATTTCTATCGTAAAATCAGTATTTTTCTGCTGGGGTCTCTCCCGTTGCCCCATCTCTACCCAGAGCTCTGGTGAGAGCCCAGCTCCTGTAGCTCCCTGTTCCCAGCTGCCCTGAAAACTCCGGATTTCCCTGCAGCAGGGGCTGATTCCGCTGCTGCAGTTTCCTTTTCGTGGAATACCAGAACAGAACGCTCCCCTCAGCAGACATATCGCTGCTCTGGCTTGAGTTTTAGCAGAATTCATGTCTGACAACAGTGAGAACTCCGAGAGAAGCTGCTTCCCTTCCTCTGCATTTTTCAGTATCTGGGGATAAAGGGAGGAGCGAGTGGTCCTTGGTTGTGCTTTCCAAAACAGGGGTGCAGCAGTGCGGGTGATACTGAAAAACAGAATTTCTTTTGAGTGTACATGTTACTGCTCTGGGTTAAACTTCTGGGTGGGGTTTTTTTGTTTGTTTGTTTGTTTGTTTTTGTTTTTTAAATTTCTTAAGGAAATAATTATTTTTTTAATGTAGGGGCGGTTACAGAAATCTGTGCAATCTGTGAACGCGGGTGTGTAGGAAAGGAGGAAACTGGAAGGAGCATTGCTTGCACTAAATCATGATTTCATCTGAGAACCCACTGGGTTTTTAAAATACTTTGGCAATTCCTGCTGTACCTGGAGCAGGCCGAGTTAGAAAGGACTTTAAGCAAAGCCTTCTCTCAGGGAGTCTTTTCTTCCTCCCTGAGCTGTTGTCTCGGAGTTCCAGGGGCGATCGTCTTGCTCCCGGTGTGCATCCCGGGCTGTGTATCCTGGGCTGTATCCCGGTGTATCCCCGGCTGTATCCCTGTGTATCCCCTGGTGTGAGGCTGTGGATCCTGGGCTGTGCCTCTATCCCAGGTTCTATCCTGGGGTCTGTTCCGGTGTTAGGCTCTATCCCGGGCTGTATCCCGATGTATCTCCCGGGATCTTTTCCGGGCTGTATCCCGATGTATATCCGCGTGTGGGGCTCTATCCCAGGCTCTATCCCAGGCTACATCCCGGTGGATAACCCGATGTACTTCTCGGTGTGTATCCCGGGCTGTATCCCGGTGTATCTCCCGGTCTGAGGCTCTGTCCCGGTGCACATGCCGGGCTGTATCCCTGTGCATCTCCCGGGCTCTATCCCGCGCTCTATCGCGGTGTATCTCCCGGTGGGAAGCTCTATCCCGGTGTGCGTTCCGGGCTGTATCCCGACGTATCTCCAGGGACCTTTTCCAGGCTGTATCCCGACGTATCTCCCTGTGTGAGGCTCTAATTCCAGGCTCTATCCCGGGCTCTATCCCGATGTATATCCCGGTGTATCTCCTGGGCTCTATCCCAGTGTATATTCCGGGCTCTATCTCAGGCTGTATCCCGATGTGTATCCCGATGTATCTCCCGATGTGAGGCTCTATCCCGGGCTGTATCCCGATGTCTCTCGCAGGCTCTATCCCGGTGCACATCCCGGTGCGAGGCTCTATCCCGGTGTATATCCCGATGTCCATCCCGGTCTCTATCCCGGCGCACACCCCGGTGGTTGCGGTGCCGAGCGCTCCTCCCCGCGCCGGCTGCGGAGCTCTGGAGCTGCAGCTCCATCTCCTGGAGAGAGAGAAACCTCCCCGTTCCATCCTCGATCCCTCCTTTCCATCCTCGATCCCTCCTTTCCATCCCCGATCCCTCCTTTCCATGCAGCGCTGCTGAAATTGGGAATTCTCCTCCCGGGGGGTTACACTGAGCTTTCCCACGGCATGGGGACTGTCCCTCCTGCGCACTCTGACCACAGACACGGATAAATGCCGCTGTCTCCTGGTTTTATTTGCTCCAATAATACAAAATGCAGCCGGAATTTTAGGGAAACTGTGCCGAGAAATAAAAAATGGAAACCGCAGTATTGATTGTAGTTATAATAATGGCAGACGCTCTTTATTTTGGAGTTTATAAACACCAGCAGGTTCAATATCTCTGGCAGATTGTCCCCTCAGCTCCACAGGATAAATTAAATTATCCTGACCAAACAGCTGACCCTGTGCCCAGCACCCAACTTGCGTGGGGAGACATTTAAATTCCCTTTTGGGATCAAGCTGTGGGGTTTTTCTGCCTTGTTTTAATGTTGATATTCCACAAAGCCCAGCTGGGTTCGGTGTCTCTGACTCGGGATCTCCCGGGGCGCAGCTGGGAGGGAGACGCTGCTTTGGTGCCCGGGCAGGGGCTGCTGTGCCATAAAATCAGAATAAATGAACATTCAGCGCCACGTCAGGCCCGTGATCCTGTGTTTGAAGAGTTCTCTTTGCCGTTTAATTAAACCCTCTCCCGAGTTTTATTATGTGATTAATGCCCGTGTCGTTGGTGACTACCGAGATGATTATTTCCCTTTTATCACTTAGCAATTGAGTTTTGGGTGAAATTTACTGCTCCACCTTTTACTATGTAAAATAGATCGAGGGGAGTTTCCATCAATCTCGTTCTTTGGGCTGTGGTTGGGGTTTTACAGGGTGAGGAGCCGCCAGTGGAGGCAGGGCATTGAGAAGGATGACAGGGAAAATTAAATTTGCACAATGTGCTGGGAATGGTGACGAGATCAGTTCTCTATTGCAAGCTGAACATTGAAAAAATTGTCAAATTTCTAATTACAAGTGACTGGTAATAAACCTATTTGTGATTCTGCTGCTTCATTTGCTGGTCCCTGTATCTTCCGAGTTATTATTTAATAAATTAGAGAGGTTGGGCTTGTTTATTGAGCAGATCCTGCTTGGATGCCATCAAATCTGAAAAGTAACTTTGAATAAACAGAATTCTTTTAATGATTTAGAGCTAAAAACCAAACCAGATATGGCTGCCCAGTACATAATGACCTTTAAAGCCCCTACTTAGTGCAGAGGAATTTGAAGTGTTAATTTTAATTACCAGCTTTGAAGCTTTCTGCAGTGATCAATTCCTCCTTTCTCATTTCCCAGCATCTTTAACAAACTATTTAAAGTCTTCTTAAGTTGATTTATTTGTTTGCCTTGTTCAAAGGGTGTTTGCTTTGCATTTGAAACCCAATATAGAATTTCATGGCTTCTTGGTGAGCAATATCTACTTAAATAAGTTTGAACATAATTTATGTTTCTGTATTCAAATAAAGAAATTTATATTTGGCTGATATTAATGTTGAGTCTCCAGCTTCTGGCACTTGAAGCAGTCGCAGCCCCAGACATGAGTAAAATTTGGGCAGAAATAATACACCTTAATATTTAATATATGCGCTATTATATTGCCAGAACTCAGAAATGAAATTTAATAGATTTGGCACAATAATTTTATTCATTATTTTCAATATGAAAATGTGTTCTGAATTTGGTTTTCCTTTATCAAGTAAACTGTATCACATCAGGTACAGCTTCAAATTTCAGTTTGCTTAAGGATCTCTGTGATTTTTTTATTTATTTTTTTTAACCTAATCAATACAGTGTAAATATTAATGGGTTTTTCTAGTGGTTGGACTGATACTTCTGTTGCTGCTGTAGAAAAATCATAAAAATAATGTCTGGGTGCCACGTGGGGGACTATTTTCAGGGCAAAGAAGGGTTGCTCTGATTTTTTGTGAATGCAGAAGTTACTGATTTTACTTGAAGCTGCAAAGAGAGGGGGAAAAAACCCAAACTCTACAGACTTACTGTAAATTCTGATGGTGCATTCCCCTCTAAGTGAGAATCCAGGGAATATGGGCCCATTTATCACCCTGGGTATGAATCCTTGTGCAGAGTGAACCAACTTCATGGGGGCTTTTTTGAGGCTTTTTTTGAGGTGATCCAAAGGAAATATTTAATATTTGTGGCATCTCGGAGGGGGAGCAACACCCTGAGCTCAAAGAAAGGATTGAGCAGGAGGTTTTCATTCTGCTGGGTGAATGTTGGAGCGGGAGAGGCACCCTGAGCTCAAAGAAAGGGTTTTAAATTCTGCTGTGTGGATGTTTTGTGCAGGCTGGGTGCAGAGCAGGCCACTGCCCACCGGGTATAAAAATCAAGGTTCCCTAACTCAGTGTGGGAGCAGCAGGAGACCTAAGGAAGGAATGAGAAAGTGAAGTGTGAAACCCCTGGCAAAGCCTGAATTCATCAATTTTTCTTAGGAGCAAATCTGTTCCTGTCTCTAAAAGAGAAGAAAGCTGTTTAAAGGCCTTCATATAATGTGATCTCCGGAATGAATGGTAAATTAACAGGAGAAGAATCTATTTAATATTAACTTTATACACACCTAACATCAGCAAAAATGACAGTTTTCAGTCAAAGAGACCCCAGCAGTATTTACACACTTCTGACAGTTCCTATTGCTGATTACACCTTCATCATCATTATTATTATTATTATTATTATTATTATTATTATTATTAATTATTATTATTATTATTATTATCATTATGTCCAGACCATAAATCTCTCCTGGCTTTCCAGTACCCCAATTAATTCTTTTTCTGGCTGATCTGCATTGTCCTAATCACACATTCCTGCTTCAAGTTTGGTTGCAGGAAGGAATTCCAGACCATCGATCTTTCTTTAGCAACTGACTTTACCTCTCCATCAACCTGCAGCTTGCACAAGTGGAAAATTGCTCCTTTAAAGTGGTTGAATTGCATTTTTGTTGGCATATTAGGATCTTGCAGTTTGTTTCTGCTCTGATGTGTCTGTTTTAATAGTTTTGAGGGGTTTTTTTTGACTGTGTCATTTCTCAATTCGCTATTTTCTAAATCCAGTTGAATATCGTACAGAAACTAAAAATATTTTATCAATAGTGTTATAAACATGATGAAGTGAAACTCCTAAACCCAGATTTTTCAAAAATCATTATCACTACAGCTAGAAATGTGTTTCTGAAAGCTGTTTGTTCGAAAAACTTACTAATGTTTTTCCAGTACCAGCTATCGGATATTTACGAGTAAAAAGTCACTTTTGGAGGTTTGCTTCTCTTCAAGTCAATACATTTAAGAGGGATAAGAAGCTTTTGGGTGGATTTAAAAGACAGGGCACTTAAAAGAGATTTTGGGTTCTTGTTTGCTCGATAAAATCGATTCAAAATTCATGACTGTTGTTTGTGTGTGATGTTGGATTGCAGACTGCAACCAAAAGTGATTTCACAGGGGCCGTGTAAAAATAAACTGATGAACGGGTGTGAGATGAGTGAAAGAGAGACCAGAGAATTAATGAATCCATTTCCCGCTCGGACAGAGAAATCAGCTCTAGGACGTGGCTTCCCCATCGCTGTCCCTCGCTGCCCAGGCTGTGCAAACATCCCCGCTCCAGATGTTTGCACAGCTGGCGTGCGGAGCAGGGACAGGGAATTGCGGCCCGTTACCCTTTAGATGGAGCTGTTTCTCCTCGCATGAAGTGCAGGTTGGAATCTGGATCTGAGAAGTTGAGTGAGAACGAGCTGATCTGTGCTGCAGCTCAGTAAAAGGTTTTATTACTTTATAAACGCGTGTTGATCATCGCCAAAGAAAGCCAAGCCTGTCCTGCTCACAGCTGCTCAAACATCTCATCCAGGAAATAAATATTGATAAGGGAAAGGAGAGGTAGAACCACATTTTGGGAAATACGAGTGTACATACAAGGATACAAGTTTATCTGTGCAGCTCAGCTTGGGGATAATTTTGTGATATGAAGGAAATGCGAGATCTGGAAAGGACAGAGGTTTTCAGGAATTTTTGAAGCAGCCTGGCCCAAAAGTGGAGTTGGCAGCCCTCGTGCCAGGAGAGGTGCCAGGATGACACCACTGAGCTGCCAGGGCAGTGCTCTGGGGCACAGCAGCTCCCACACGGATTCACCCCACAAATTCCTGGATAATCGGCTCCATCCCTTCCCTGCACTCTCAATTCTCTGAGTTTGAATTTTATTCCTCTGTGGAGGTTTTCCCCCATCCCAGCCCCGGGAGTGTGCCCAGAGCGTGTCCCTGCCAGCTCCCTGCTGGGGACAGTGGTGACAGTGTCCATGCCCCTTAGCAACTCCCAGGGACAGAGAATAAACCTCCAACCCCACAAAAATTGGAATTTTGACTGGAATTATTCCATTTGTTCTGTTCCGAGTGCCTCTAAAGCCGTCACTTCAGTGAGGCCGCAGCTGCTCCGCCCGGGCTTGGCCGATGACATTAATCCACCTTTTATATGAAGTGCTCCCATCAGTTAACCTTTGGCGAGGCTTTATTTCCCGGAAAAATGATGTTCTGGGAGTCACTTTGCTGCGCCCAGAGCAGCCATTCGTTCCCATTTCAGCACTTGTCGCTGCAGCGATCCATCTGCCTGTAAAAGTCCACGCTGGCACTGAGCTGAACGCTCCTCGCAGGCTGGCAGGGGCAATAATTTGTTCCATTTTGTCATAAGAATAAATCTCCGTGTTTGGTGGAAGCCTAAGGATAGCTCAGGAGATGGGGAATTCGGGGGCAGGTAATGATACACTGCTTTTCTCTGGAAAAAGGTTATTTCTGTGGAGGAGGATGTACCTATTGCAGTGAATTTGTATAATCTTCTTTTTCTTAACTATTTGACGTTCTTGAAGTTCCTGAAATGTTCGTGCTTTTAGGAAGGGATACATGCACAGTGTAAGAAAATCTAATTTTCCAGAGAAAATGAGATCATAGTGGGAGTGCAGAGAGTTCCTTCTTGTGGTTTTGTTCATTCTGGGGCCTGTGTTTCTTTGCCAAGCAGTATTTAGTTTAAATTCCACTGAAAATTTGAGAGAAAAAAAGATGAATTCTCTTTAACGTTAATTGACACACAGTCCTTTAGAAGCTAATGCTTTATTAAAGTTTTAATGGCTTTGAAATTCTTCTTTAAATTGAGATTCAGGTATGGAAAACCTTTTCCCACCATGAAATGCAATATTTTTCATTTTTGGATAAGTTACGTCAATTTTTGCTGAGTTTTCTGTGCAATCTCTCATGGCTCCTTCATAGGACACCCGTGTGTAAGGCTCCGGGTGTTGTCCCAAGTGACTGGGAATTAAAATTACATTTTAATAATGATTTTCTTTTTAATCCAGGCAGTGAGACTGTTTAGCTCTGATTCCTGTTCTGTTCAGGACAGAAAATCCACGACTTTTTGAGTGTCACTTGCCGGTTCTGCTGATTCTGTTTTAGGTTTTGCGCATATTATATTAAGCTTTTAAAATCTAGAAATATTTTAAAACATTTCTGCACGTTTATTATGCGAACAGATGTGAAGTTTAAGGTTTTTCGAGACTTCGGATGATCCCCATTCAGGAAAAATGAAATATGTGCTTGGTGGAATTCACCCTGGCTTTGTGACATGGAGAAGGATGAGCCATATTCCCATTTAATCAAACCTTTCAGAACAAAGATTTGTACTCTATTCATTTATTTTTTGAGAAGGCAGGTGCCATTACACTTTATTATTCTTTTAATTTCCATTTATTTTGTCTTCTGCTCAATATCAGTTGAGTCTTGAGGCTCCTTTGCTTCTGTCATCTGTGTTTTATGGCAGGAATGGAATGGAGCCCCCAAGTGGGCCAGGTTATTGTGATGGGGACCTCTTAACAAAGCTGCAATTTTCGGGACGATCAAGCAGCATAATCGGAATATTCGTGTGTCCATGAAGCCTCAAGTCGTTATTCCAGCCTTCACGCAGAGTTCCTGAATCTCCAGGAGTGCTCAGGCTGTGCACACAGCCAGGCCTGATGGATTTTTGGTTCACGACCCTGGGTGGTCCTGAGCTCGTGATTTCCAGGAAGATATTTCAAATATTTCCAAAAAAACCCAGTCAGAGCTTCACCAGACACTGAGAGTGAAGGTGAAACGAGTCAGCTTTTCTGGAAACGATGTCAGTGCCATTTATTTTCATTAAAAAACACCGCGGAGATTTATAATCCCGCAGTAGCTGTAATTTATAACGCTTGCATTTGAAGCTTTAATTATGTCCTTGTTGAACCAAACAGGGAGTTATTAATTATCAGACAGCAAAGGCTTCATTACTAAAATTAGCTTCAAGTTTGTGCTGTGTCTTTCTAAGTTCTGTGGTGGAGACAGGAGGCAGCAGATGCACAAGAGGCACAAATGTGGGTTGAAATCAAACGGTTTTTGAAGCTGGTAAATAATATCCTATTAAAAAATCATTGATAAACACGTCAGCTGAAGTCACCTCCCTGGGCTTTTTGTGAAGCCAAGTTTGACCTCACAAATATTTTGGGAACTTGAAAGGTTCCACACAAATTTTTATATTGGCCCAGACAGGTGTAACCCACTGCATTTACTCCAAGTTTTCGTGGAGGGTGGCAGTGGCAGCCTTCAGGGTGTGTTTTTTCACACCTTTATTCACTAATTTCTTCTCTTAGAAAATTCCTTGTTGAAATATTTGTAGATGGATGTGAGGCTTTAATTTCTGCACAAGCTTTGTGGCTGTTTCTCCACAGTCCCGTGCGCTGAGTGGTTTCTGAATGGCAAAATCTTCCCCAGCTTTTTCTCCTTGGTTTGAAACTTTAAGGAAATGTCTCTCTGATGTGGATTTTATTTCATAATTACTCCCTGAGAATTGGCACTCAAAACAAACATTGCTGCATGGCCGTGCATAAGTTTGCACATAAATATTACTGAATGCCAGAAGGGAGTCTTAGGCTCTCATCAGGAATAAAATTGAAAAAAATGCTGCATTTGTAAACCATCTTGCTAATAATCAGGTTGGGTTTTCATTAATTTAGATATGCATAATTATTATATAATTCTATAGACGTGGGATTTGTGTTAAACACTGCAGACAGCTTGTGCTGTGGTTTGGAAAGTGCATTTTTATTTAACTTATAAATGAACTAGCAGGAGATATTTTAATTATTATCATCTTTAACCTTTCTGGTTCTCACAAGAAGGAAACCTCTGGCTTGTGTAGCATTTCTGGAGAGCAGAACCTTGTCTTCCTAAAACTGAAATTCCTTGCCAGAGGTTCACCAGGACTGGTAACCAAGATTTTCCATTTAAACACAGACACTCACAAATATATATGTCTATAAAATAAATAAAACTTATTTATATGATTAGTGACAGAAAAATACTTTAATGTGTGTCTGTCTGCTGCATGGTGTCACACTTGGTAATTTGTTTTTGTTTCTTAAAAAAGGCTGAGGAACCACTTTTATCTGAACTGAGCTTGGACCAAACCCTTGATTGTTTAACCTGTGCCCTCTCGGGTCCCCAGGAAGCCCAGATTTGCTCCGGGCTGTGTAGGAATGCAGGAGGTGGTTGCTGATCAATCAGCTGGCACAGATATTTAGGATTCCTGATGGATTATCGTGTTGGGAGCAGCAGTTTGGATAAATGGGCCCAGAGTCCGAGTCAACAGCCAGGCAGGGATGTCAAAGCTGATGTAACAAAGCGCCTGCACAATTTTGGAGCAGATCTGAGCTGCTCTTAGGCTGCTGCTTGCAGTCGTTTCACTGACATGGCTCAATCTGTCCCTAAATCTCTATTTTCGGTGTCACCATAGGTGGCAGGGAGCGGTTTCAGGCCCGTGCGCTCGGTGAGGCCTTGCCTGAGGTGGATGCTCTGCAGAACTCAGACATTTGCCATGGGTTTAACTCCAATATTTGCAGCAAAGGCAGATCTGTTATAAAATGCGCCTTTTTTCAGCTTTCTTGATTTCCCATCTCTGTGATATCTCTCTGTTTGTTCCACTTCCTCTGAGTGTCACCTCATTGCCCTCGAGCCTCTCTCTTCCTTCGCTGTGATTTTTCCCCGCTGGAGTTCTGAGGGACTCTCTGGCTGCTGTTGTGCCCGAGTTTTGTGTTTTGCTCCTTTTCCCGACCTCTGTTCCTCGTGCTGCCGAGTGAATGTTCCCCTTTGCTGCTCACCGGAGGGGTCGGTGCCCCCATCTCCCCCTCTCTCCTCTGACTCCGTTCTTTCCCCGCTGCTGAGCACAAAGAACGTGGAGTGGGAAGGTAGACGAGCGAGTAAACTGATCGATGGCAGTCTGATAACCTCCCTCCCCACCTGGAACTCCCAAACCATGATTTTCACCCCAAGGTGTCAGCCAAAAAAATGAAATCTACAGGAAGATTGAGGAAAGGATGCAGCAAAAAGAGCAAAGAAGTCACCTCCCCAGGGAGCTGCCACCATTGTACCCATTTCAACAGAACACGAGGCCTTGACGGTTGTACTTTCTGTGGAAAAATAACTTTATTTTATCCTCTCAAGAGCCTTGTGCCCTCAGGACAGACACCAGCACTGCTGAGCACACCCCAGGCCCCGGCCCCAGCAGAGCTGTGGCTTCGCTGAATTCCTCCCTATTCCCGATTTCTGGACTGAGCTCACTGAGCAAATGAAAGGGGAATTTCTGCACCTGCTGTGGGAACTCAGGGTTACTGAACCAGAATTTCACTGTGGGCCAGAAGTGGGTTTGTAATTTGGCAATTATAGGCCTTAAATGGAATGCACAGAGAGAGCACAGCGATTAAATAATTTATTTTGTTGGGGAGCAGTGGCAGCCCTGGGAACTTTTTTCAGAGTGGTGTTCTCAGAGTGAAACTTGTGGGAACTCGCCTGTCCTGCCAGCTCCGAGAGGATCCATGAGGCTGCTGCATAAAATGATAAAAAAATCAATCACCCACCCAAAAAACCCAGAGGGGTGATATTTAAACCCAGACTATCTCCAGCGATTCCTTCCTCCCTCAGGACTCCAGGGGCTGAGCAGGCTGGGTTAGACCTGCGGCTTCAGGGGTTTTAAAAATTGGTTTTATGGCAAAAAACCCCCACATTTCTCCCAGCCCTAGAAGCCCATTTATTTATTCATTGATAGCTCTCACATCCTTTTATAACGTGAATAAAGACAACCGTTGGGTAGAAGAATATTGGATAACTGTGTTTGTCATTTATTTGTGGCTGTCTTAAAGGAATGGTGAGAAAGGAAAAACATTTATGCACATTCTCCATGTGAATTTGTATTTTTCTTGTCCCCTGCCGTGCATATAGATAGCTAATATTGCTGAGATCTCTTTCCCTTCTGATACAGAAAAGAGAACTGGTACCTATTTGAGAAATGCATAAATGGGTTTGTGTTCATAGAATATTTTTGAATACAAAAAGAGGAGTTTATACCGGCACAGATGACATTTTCATTTTTGGCAAGTTCTAGTTAAGCAGCCTCGCGCAGTTGAGTCATTCTGTGCCTTCCAAGCAGGGCGGTGAGAGGTTACAGGAGGGAAGAAAGAAGGATTTGCACAGAAAAATTAAAAATAAAAGGAAAAAAAACCCAATTAATAGTGAAACTATTATATAAACATAGAGTATTTATTAATTTGTAGCTATTAGAATAGTGCAGGACATCCACACTCAATACTGACCACAAGAAATTAATTTAGAATGAATATTTCAATCCACAGCTCTTCTGTAAATTCCTACCAGGTGTTCTTTAAGCATGGTCTTTCCCAGCGTGTTTCCTTTTTCTGAAAAGGTGAAAAAGGAGCTGCTTATTTCAGGGATTTCATTCTCCTCCTGTGGTGGCAGGTGCTGGGGTAGGTGGTGACTTGAGAAGAAAACAGAAGAAAACTGCAAATTTATTTCTGTATATCAGCAGGCTGGAACACCCCTTGGCTCTTTTTCAGAAGATTTTAGGATAATCCCTTTACTAATCTTTTTTATTGTGGTTTTTTTTCCTCCTGACACTGTTTTTTTCTATATGACACATGCATAAAGTTTAGAAATAGCAAGAAAAAAGAAAAAGCAGGAATATTCGAGTTGGACAAAAACAGTTTTATATGTTTTTGTGACTTTATTTGAGTAGCAAAGCCCGAGGTGGTGTTTTTGAAGTGCCAACTGCTTTTGAATGTCCATTTAATATTAAAGCACCTAATTCTAAAGCCAAGTTCTTCACACAGCAAAACAGGACTCTTTAAATGGGTTGAAAATTGGATATCTGCACCCAGTAACAATTGCTGAGCACTGATGAATCTCCCTGGGCTTGGGAATCCACGCTGCCCTCCCTTAATGCAGCTCTGCTCCTGCTGGTAATAGAGAATTTACACTGTAAAGAAACAAACCAAATGTTGGAAATTCAAGTAAATCTCCTGTTTTTTATCTTCCTTTCTTATTAATTCCCTTCCTTGCTTTATCCTGGTAAAAAATGGAGGGAGCTGGGAACCCCCAAGGGATGGAATGAGGATCTCGGTGGGAAGTTTGGGGTTTGGGGATTCTGCTGGTGTAAATTCTGTGGTTGTCCCCCATAAATCCCCGTGCCAGCAGAAGCTGCAGTGCTGCAGGAGGCGTTCCTGGGGACTGCTTCGATTTACAGATGTGCAGGAAGCACAGCAGAGAGAGAAAATGATGAAATAATGGGATTTTTAGGCGAATGTTTATTCATGAAGCTGCCGTGCTCCTGCCTGGGCTCTCGGCAGGTTGGGGAGGCGCAGCCCAGACTGGGGCAGCTGCCAGGCAGACACCAAGAAATGAGAAATCAGCTCAGCTGGAGGGTGAAAACTCCTTAAAGATCCTTTCTGCAGAGTCAGTCTGCCAGGGAATGAAAGCTTGTTTACTGATGGCAGCGAGCTACGTCTGACTGAGGCCACAGGAGGGGTTTGCTGGTGAAGGGATTTAGGAAAAATGTCCCTAACTTTTCCAAAAGAGAAGTGAACTGGTTCTGTGTCCTGTCCTGAAGGGATTTGGGATGGAAGAAATTCAGTTCTCATTCCACTGCATCTACGTTCCAATGCTGGTGCTCTTTGAAAATCTGCTCTTTTCATCGCTCTCACTACTGACGCGGTGCCTGGCATAACTATGTATAAAAATAATTTGGATATTCTGAAGTATTGATTTTTGTGACTCAGGAAAACTGTTCTTCTCAGGAGAAATTGAGGTGATTAAGGGCATTCTAGAAAGTAAAAGATATCTCTGATATTTTGTCAGTTTTGTTGTTCTACCTAAACATGAGGTGTTTATGTTTTTTTGACCTGGACTATGTTGTTTGTAAATAGAAAGGAAGCTGGATTATTTGTCATACCCTAAGGAGATAAACCTTGAATTGGTTTCTTCAGAGCCCTGCAGATGTGAGACATAAATTTAACAAAGCATGGGCCCATCAGTGTATTTGCAGTCACAAGTACCACGAATTTATAATTTCACGGGATAAAAGAAGAAAAGCTGGATTTTAAGAATAGCTTTTGGCTCAAAACCAGGGTTTTAAATACCTTTTGCAATGTATTTCTGATTGGAGCTGCTCAGTGACGCTCACCGTGTTGGAGAGGTGGATCTTGAGGAGCTGGGCGGTCACACCAAATTCGAACACAATGAAGCAGCTCATCGATCACACTCGGAGCTGACTCGGAAGGGCAGAATGAATGACAATGTTTTGTTTATGGCCTTTTAATCTTGTCTGCAGCAAATTAAATGGTGTTGACTGAAAATAAATTTATGGCGATGATGGAGTGTCTAATGGCGAGAAAATCCCCTAGGAAGTCCTGAGGGGGGCTGGATAAAGTTCTCTGAGAGCTTCCCGGGCACTTGGCAGGAATTCTGGTGATGTTTTGGGTGTTGAGGTGTGTGAGGGGAGCAGGATGAACCAAAGGCACTTCCCTTCATTTGATCCCCCTGGGAAGAAATGCTGAATTCTGGGATTCCAGAGGTAAAACTTGGGTATGCAAACTCTAATAGAAAACCATAAGGGGTCTTCAATTCGTGTCACAGTCTCAAGCTGTTGAAAAATAATGTTTTGCAAGGCAAGTTATGAAGTCATTGATATTTGACTTTATTTCAAACAGGCACTGATCTCTGAAATGGAACCCTGTTGCCTGGCAGTGCCCAAGGCCAGGCTGGAAGGGGCTCTGAGCAGCCTGGGCCGGTGCAAGGGGCTGGGATGAGATGATTTTCAAGCTCTCTTCCAACCCAAAGCCATTTCCTTATACTCTGATTTTCTGCCTTTGTGCAGCAATCTTGGTGCTGACAGAAACCTCTCCCTCTCAGTTCACTGCTATTATCAGAGACAATGATAATTGTCTGATAAAATCTCTCATGCAGTCCTTTCAGCAGATTCTCAAATTCCATCACTGAGTCATCACTGTCATTAGGAAACTCTTCTAAAATTTCACTGCTTGGTTGAAAATACCTTTTAAATTTTCATCTTAGATGGGTCCAAGTTCTGTCAAAATCGCTGAGAACAATTGCAAACATTGCTCTAATGCTCCCTTCGAAAGTACAGAGCAAACAACAAACTGGAGAGAGCAGAAAGTGCCTTGGCAAGGACAGAAGCATCAGTTGAGACACAGGAGGGGAAAAAAAAGAGAGTAAATAATATGGATTAGTAGGATTAAAAGATTAAAGCAAGAAAGGAATGGACAATGTTCCTTACAGAGCTGCCACCTTGAGAGAGCCTCTGTCTCATTTCCAGTCCTAGCTGCTCTGCAAAGGGTTCAGAAAAGGATGAGGGATTCTCTGTGGCCTTCAGGTGCAGGCAAGGTGCATAACTCGGAGCTTTATCCTGGAATATTTGATTTGGTTATCAAAGGACGAGACAGGAACTGAAGGCAGTTTGGATTGCTCACTGGAAAAGCAAACAGGACCCACTGAATCCCAGGGTGTTTGAAGCATTTTCTGCATTGCTCTTTAACACCAGAGGCACTGCACAATTGCTTCTTTAAGCATGTTCCATTGCTGTGAAAATGGCAATTTCTCCCTTCTCCCTGCTATTGTGTTCACATTTTCCCAAATTGCATCGTTTTAATGCATGCAGGAGCTGCACCGGGCAGAGTGGGCTTCTCTGTGACTCCACACTTGTCCCGATATTTAAATTACGTGTGAGGCACCATATTCCAGCTGCTGATGTGATCAGTTATGACGAAGCGATTGCAATTTGTTAGCACCGAGCTGACCTTTTTCTTGTAAGGAAAGGGCACATTTTACAGCTTCCTGCACACGTCTCATCTGCTTAGGAGGTTCCACAGAAAAGCAACATGTAGTGACATTTAGCTTTATTCTAGTTCACTGCCATTAACCTCCTCGTGCTGATTTTACACGGTTCGGTGTGGGGCTGTGTCGGGAATTCAGCGTTGCTGTGGGAGCTGGGGCTGCTCCCCTGTGCATCTGGGATATTCCAGCCCTTCCTGGCACACCCTGTGCTGTTCCACGGTGTCACCGAGTCACTGCTCCCATTCCTCCATGGCTCTGGAGCATCGTTCTTTGAAATGTCTCTAATATCTCTTGGCTTGCCAGGAGCTTTGCTGATTGTATTTAGTGAAAGCAGCGGGTGTGGTCAGAATCCTTGGAGAAAACCAATTTACGTGGCTTTTTAAAAAATATTCACGTTTCACTTTCCCATTTCTGCACTGTGCTCAGTGCTCTGCACCCCTCAGATCAGCTAAGTAGTGATCTTTTCGGTGAGCATATATTCAACCATGAATTTCTATTTTTTTTTCCCCCTCAGTGTGTTTAATGGATTCAGACATAAAATCCAAGGCATTTCACAGGCTGTTTGATGCGTGTGGGGAAGCACGGCTCAAAAGGAGGTTTTCCTTTCAGTTAATTCCATGTTTGGAGTCTGTCAGGTTTGGACCGTGTGAGGAGCAAAGGGCTCAGCCCATCCCTGGTCGGCCTCCCTTGAAGGTGCTCATTAAACTGATAAATTATCTTCATCAGGGAACAGCAGAAACACTCCACACGAAGAGAAATTCGAGTCAGAGCCACCTGAGGAGCTGTGCAAGGCAGGTTTGGGGTCACCTCCAACTTTAATTCTTGTTTTGGACTGGAGTTTGTGTTCCTCCAGTTTGCCAGCCTTGATGGAATTTGGAATAAATGCAGCAGCAGACAAGAGTTCAGCCCAAACCTACAGATTTGGCAGTGAATAATTAATCAGTCCCTGCTCGTTAGCACCCACCAATGAATTGCTGGGTAAGAAGTCACAGATTCCAGTTTTAGCCAGAAAAAGAGATTTTTGCTGGACAATGAAGGTGCAGAGTGCAGTGTCCTTCCCTGGGCTGGGCAGGAGCTTGCAGAGGGCTGGAATTTCTTCTGAATATTTTTTTTTTTCTCCTCTCAAGACAGTTTTTGGAAGTATTTTGGACTTGTTTGCTCTACAAAGCTAAAAAATATTAATGGATATTTAGGTTCAGGCAATTAATTAAGCCCCCTTTTTGCCTTCTGATGTGGCACCAATATTTTGGCCAAATTTGTGTGTTTGATTTATTCATGAATAGTTTTATCCTGGCCCTGTTTTGCTGTTTTGGGTTTATTTTTCAGCTAAGTGGGTAACTATCAATGTCCATGGCAGGTTTCTTTTTTACACAGGTGAGACTTTTTAAAATGGATTTCAGGGCTGTTTCGGAGTATAAATTCATGCTAATACTTCAAAAGCCCAGCAAATAAGGAGCATAAAAGTAAGAAAATTAAAGATGTAAAAGCTGAGAACCTGCATGGCAGCACCTCTAGTTTGTGTTCCCAAAGAAATGGAATTTAGCAGTGTGCAAGTGGTGCAAAAACCACGTTAAATAAAGAGGTCAGGCAAAGGTTTATTTTGTAGATTTGTCATTTAAATGGTTTGTGTCAGTGAGAGAATCGTGAGCTCGATCTCTGAAGATTCCTCTGGAAGCAGAAGTTCCTTATTTACACCTGGAGAAGGATTTTTGTGGCAGAACTCGTTTGCTCCCTCTGATCAGGGGCAAGGACAAGGTCCTTCCCTGGATTTTGCGTGAGAAATTCTGCTTTCTGCAGCGCTTAATAAATGAGATTGCAGCAGAAATCACCTTGATAAGTGGCTGAAATAATTTTGCCCAGCTTGGTGAGCTCTGGCAGATGATGTCTGCTTTAATATCCAATACATGAGGCACATTACTTATTAAAAATGTCCCTGCCTCAATCTGAGGGGGAGTAGACAATTTTATGGTCCAGTATTAATAATATCTATTTATAGAACGGTCCAGGGGGATCAGGAAGGACGTTTTCCTCGTAGGAATTGCAGCCTGCTTGCTGTGGCTTGCTGCTTCCAGCTCCAAAGGAGTTAAATGGAATTTCTGCCCAGCTCTGGGCACGGCCTGTAAGGTTCATTTCCCTGAAACAACCGCCTGGGTCCGAATGGGATTTTACTCCAGCGAGTTCTTTTTATTATGAGGGAGATACAGGTCAAGCAAGATGAAGAAATGAACCCAAACTGGTGTTTATGGCACCTCCTGGGACATGGCAGCAGAGTTTCCTGTCTGCCAGCCCAAAAGCGAGGGGACAGGAGGGTCCCAGCTGATGAAGGGGCCGATAAATGGGATTTGTTCTCGTCTGACCACAACATCTGCGGGAGATCGGAGGAGCCTTTTACACTGGGAGCTGTATTTTACTGAGATTGGGCCATTTTAGAGGAGTCATTTGCAGGCTGGTTCCCAGAAGGAGGCACTCAGAGCAGATTGCTTTTGCAGGGGATAAATGGGAATTGTTATCATCCCGCAGGGCTCTTGGCCTCAGCGCCTCAGAGCAGCTCCCCTGGCAGGGGCAGGGGCAGACCCCCTGAAATGGGCACAGTTACAGCACCAACCAAAGGCTGGAGATTGTTTTCGGTGTTTGGAAATTCTGATGTCGAATTGGGAAAACAGAAAAAGACTCCTGAGCTTAAATTCACAGCTTATCTATGAATGTGTGTTGCTGTTCCTGCTTCAAGGCCTACCTGTGTCTCATTGCCAAAAGAAAAGATCATTTCTCTCCCTCTGTCTTTTAAAATATTTACATTAAAACATGTGAGGTGGGATTTACACCATATTTGCAATTCTGCAAAACTAGAAACTGTGATGTTTCCACTAAGCTGTTGTTTTTATAAATTTATTTTATGACAAATAAATAATATTTTTTCTTCCGTACTCAGATGTCACTGAAATAAAGGATTCATTTTGATTTTACATATCCTCTGTTATTCAAAAAAAAATCTTAGAACAGGCAGGGAAGTAAGAGTTAACACTAGAGATGTAAAACTCCTGGGTTTTTGTCTCGGATGCTGTTATTGCAGAAAGCTTTAGGAGTTATCTGAACTGATGTTGTTCTCAAAAGCAGAATGTGCCCTTTAAAACAAATCAAGGGCATGTCTGAACTCTGAATTTTTTTTTGAGTTATTACTGTTAAAAAAGAGGTCAGATTAGCTGGAAGATGTCTCCAGCGGAGTTCTGAAACCCCGGCTGGTTTCTCACTTCAGCCCTGCTTCAGAACAGTGATCCACAAAGAAATGAAAGGAGTCGCAGGGTTTTTGTTCTTTTTAGCTTTCTGAGGAATGCTATGACCTTCTCAAGGAAAGGAGCCTCCAGTGCCTGAAGTCACAAGATATCCACAAACAACTCTAAAAAGAATGGCTCACCGTGTTTGCTTTAATTTCCAGCCTGAATAGCTGGAGGTTTGTGTTTGATGCGAGTGCTGCACTTGGATATTTCAGTACAAATCTGTGCTGTAATTAAACACTCATCTCTCTCTCTCTGAGGTGTGAGTCACAGCAACATATTGAGTTGCAGAGGCAAAGAAAGAATTATTCTGGGTGAATTTAGCAATTATTTTATTGCAGTAATGGATTGTAGGGATGATTTAAATAGCTTGTGTGTCCTGAGAGACAAAAGTGTAAGTTTTGAAGATGCCAAAGCCAGAAAGGGCCAAGAGGACAAAGCGTGGCCGTGGTGCAGAATTGGAACTTCTGGGAATAAAAACTTATTTGAGCAAACATGAAACTTGAGGGAAAGAAAAGCCACGAGGTTGGCTGTAGTTCTGAGTCTTCAGGCCATCAAAGTCTGAAATCAAACCTGTGCTGTAGAAGGGCAATTTGAGCTAAACCAGATAATTAGCAATTTCTGTTTAATTGTACAGCTGGCAGTTTAAAGGAGGGACTATCACCTTGTGGCAGTGGGATGGAAGAGTCTCTAAAAATAGGTAAGATTATAATCAAAAAGGGAGTTTATTGAATGTAAGTGCTCGACTCCCTGATACCTCAGAATAGCTTGAACAGAAGAATGGGATGAATCATCCCCAAAAATGAAGAAATATTTTCTGTGATTGGGGTTGTAATGTTTTCTCTCACATCCAGTTCTAATTTTAAGTGGATTTAATTGTTCTTAACTACCTCACTGTGCACACAAATGACTCCTGAGCCTTTTAACAGTTTTTGTGCTATTTTTATGTACTGGGCAGAAAAATCCAGCTGGACGTCTGTTGATAAATACACCTGTGCAGTTTATGCAGGTATTTTACAAATTCCAGTGCTTGCTGGTAAAGTTTTGTTTGTAGAAGGAAATTATGTGAACAAAGAAATTCTTCAAGATTTGAAAAGTATCAAGGTGAGGATCTGGGTTGTTGTAGGAACAGGCTGTGTTAGTGTGTGAGGGAAAATCCTGTTGTGGGTAACTTCACACGAGCAGTTTCCTTGTTCCCCAGGCCAGGCTGTGTTCTCTGTGATCCAAATCAAAGCCACAAGCCTGGGACACGTTGTCAGGCCAGGAGGTTGTTGGGTATCACGTCGAGGAGCCTTTGTGACCTTGCAGGCAGGAGGAATGAAAGGGAATTCGGTGCTGGAACATGCACAGAGGGGTGAGGGTGAGGAGTGAAGCCTGTCAGGAATTATGGATGAGAAGGTTCATCTGCTGCTGTCACTGTAATGCTGGTAATGATAACAAAAACAATCATAACAACAATATTCTGAGGGGGAAATATTTATGCCACCCAGCCTGGAACACTGTTTGCAGTTCTGATCAGCTGTAGGGAAGGAAGGATGACCTTGGCCTGGCAGGGATTTATGAGCAAATGATCAGAGGGCATCTTTTATGGAGCTGCTCTCACGAGCAGAATGAAGGAGCTGATGTTGTGTGGTTATTGACACAATTACTATAAGGCTATTGCTGAGCTGTAAAACACATGAAAAGAGGAGAAAAGAGAATAAATATCCCAGTGAAAAGCTTTTTCAGCTGGACAAAGTGCAGAGAAATGGTTAAATCAATATGCTGGACATGAGAAGTGACCTAAGTGCCTGGATTTCTGCACGTGGGTCAGAAGGGTGAACAGCCCTTAGGAAGATGCTCAATTAAATATGAACAGAGACTGAACTCTACAATCCAAGGTTCTGTCTCGGAATGGGTGGGAGAATGTCAGAAATCGCTCTTCATTCCCAGGGAGCCAAACTAATCCTCTCCCAAGAGCCTTTATGGGCTGTTCAACAGCCCAAATCCACGGGAACGTGTGAAATAACAACCAACAGCCCCTTCTGAGCCTGTTCTGTGGGTTTGGAGCAATGGAACACCTCGGAATTGTGTCCACTTCCCTCTCTCTTGAAAGCAAATTCGGTCCCTGCACTTGCTGGGTAGTGAGCCTTGTGTTGGGAGCAGATTTCTCTCGGTTCTTATGCAGATTGATGCTTGAGAGCTTCAGATCTGCAGCGGGAGGGCACAGGAGCAAAATGCACCCATGAGAGCGCTGGAGTTGTTTCAGTGGAAGCTCTGTGGAGCCCAGCGAGTGCCAGTCCGTGGAAGGGAAGCTCGGAGCCAGAGCAGGCGCAGATTTGGGTCTCGGACAAGCTGTGAGCGGTGATAAGGGACTCACTGAGCCCCGAGCTGCCTCAGCCAGGCCAGTGCTCTTGTCATTCTTACAGATGAGAGATCAGGGATTGATTTTTTTCCCCCTTTTTCTTGCTCAAGAGAAAACCTCATCTTGCACTGATTGTGGTTTATCGCTCCCAGAGATAATCTGCTGGGCAACAGGAGGGCTTGAGGAGGATTCCTAAGCTGGGAGGTGCTGACAGATATCTGGATCAAAAACTGCCTCTACGTCCCCCTCTCTTCTCCAACTTTCTGTGACCTGGGACTAATGTTGGCTCTCCTCACTTCCATGAGATGTGAGTTAGAAAGGAATTTGTTTAAAAAGATTTAACAGCAAGGTAAATACCCAGTGATTGGATGCATATCCCTACATGTTACCCACTGGTTATTTCTTCTTACCATCTAGGAACATTTATTTTGAATTTGGAATTTTATAATTTAGTCTGGGAAACAAATGGCAGCAGGAAAGAACACCCTGATTTTAATTCCTTTAGTTCCTAATATTGTCTACAAGGTACTTAAAATTCCCATCTCTATTTATAATTTTTGACTTGTGTTTCGTGAAGAAAGTGTGTAAATTCAAAGTATGCAGGAGTTGAGGTATGATAAGTTACATTTAGACCCCAATGCCCATGTTTTGCTTAAATTATTATGAACTCTTTATTCTCTTCAGACCCATTAAGCTTAGGCAGTCACTCAGGGCTTTTAGATTTTTGGATGACATTCTCCAGCTAAAACTTTGCTTTCTAGAAGATAAATTTCCCTCCATAAAAACAAGAACAGAACGAACCCTCATTACTCTTCTCCTGTGATTTCTGAGCTCCTACATTCAGTCCCTTCACAGACTTGTGACATTATTGTTGCTTGTTCCATTTCTGTCTGTATGTGTACATATTGATAGTTTATTTTCTCCCTAGATGATACCTTCTAGCTCAGGAGAATAATAAACTAGAAATTGGACTGTACTTAGTGCTTCAGGTTCACCCCTTCAGCTGTTTCTGACAGCCAGCAGGAACTTTATCTAAAATGTCTTTTTTGAGTTGTAATGGAAATAGGAAACCCTTTCGGTTTCTATGGGTTGTCTTTGAATGTACCAGAAAGGAAATCTTCGTGGGGATTTCTAGAGAACCTGGGTAATTTATTAAAGCAGAAGTGAAATGTGCAAGATCAGAAGGATTTGCTCTAGAGGCTAAAAAATAATAACGCTGTGTAGGTGATTGTAAATAAGTCATGTACGAAATGGATACAATGTGAAAGGAAACACTGTGAGATGTACATTTTTATTTCCATTTTTTTGAAGATTAAGTTTTAACTGCTGAGGATGGTTTCTAAAAAAGGTGGACGGGTGTAACAGATGGCCTTACAGAAACATTGGCTGCAGATTGATCCCTTTTCCTGCAGTACAGCAAGGAGAGATGTCCCAGGGTTGGGAAATGTGTCGGATCTGGTGCTCATTAAACTCACACACATCCATAACCTTCCCCAGCGTGCAGAGAGCTCGGATTGGGCATGACCTGGTGCTTAAACATCAGTTCTCCCTTCTCAGTAGTGTTGTCACCTGTGCAGCAGTTGTACCCACGAGAGTAAAATCCATTCCCCGGAGAGCTGGGGCAGGGCAGAACGGAGCCCCTGCTTGGGAACGCTGTCTGGGGTAAGGACGGTTTCTAATCCAGACACACCAGGTGCTCAGAAGGGGCACAGAGAGAGCAGGTCTGCCTGCAGAACTGCTTTGTACCAATGTGCAGCTTAGATCTGTGGGATCTTTAACAGCTGAGAGCAGAAATCCAATTTCTCTGTTCAAAGCACAGCCGGAGCAGCTCGAGTGGTGAGGCCCGGCTGAGGAACTGAGCGTGCAGCAGTGAAGGAATCGTGAGCTTCCATCGGGCAGAGCTGTTCCCTGGCTGAGGAGGTGCTTAAACCCTGCACTGCATGCCACAAGCCAGCACCCTTCTGGTTACAAAATTGTTTTATTTTGTCGTAGAAATGAGGGTGGAAAAGCAGCTCTAGGGCCCAGAGGGGTTTCTGTTGTCACACTCCATGAATGACAGGCTGCTCTGCCAAGGATGTCACTTTTAGGGTGCAGCTCCCCACACTGGCAGGGAATCGGGTCTTTTATGAACCTGCTCCACCTGGCTCTGGTTTCCCTTTTTTCCTCCTGTTCAGCTTCCCAGAGAAGCGGCAGAGCTGCTGCTGGAGCCCTGGGGAGATCCCTGCTCTGCCAGGCACAGCTAACGAGCGCTGTCCCAGCAAGCCCTCAGTGGAACAAGCTCTGATAACCTAAAAAGGGACTTTTGTCACAACTCCTCGAAACCCCAGCGGTGTGGGCTGTCTCTTCTGCAAGGCACACACTCCTCTAAACCCCGAGATATTGGATCTTCTCTCCTCAAAGCACACTCAGAGCCACAAAGGCCTTTTCAGAGCGATGCCTTTTGCAGTCCTTTGAGTGTGTGGACATGGAAGCGATGGAAGCCAAGGTGCCAATCCTCAGGTGCAGTCTGCAGGCGGATTCTGTCTCCAAAGCAAGGCTGCAGTCACGGCATTACTTCACTTTCACTGCAGCCCAGCCTCTGGCAGCTCTGAAGTCTCACTCACCTGCAGTTCCCTTCATGCTGTGGAAGCGCTGAGAGGCCTCGTGCTCCTCAAACAGCCAGGGGAGGGACAGAGGGGACAGAATTGTTCTTAGGCACATTCACCCAGCACATCCAGACCCTGACCATGTGAAAGAGAGATTTGGTTCCTTTGGCATCAGTGAAAGTTAGAAATAGATGACTGCTGGGCATTTCCTAAATGCAGATTCTTTTTAAAAACCTATTGTGCAGAAATCTGGCAAAATTGAGGTGCTAGTCTGGTTTAAGGTGCCAGTGTTCACATTTTTTGCCTGTGCTGCTTTCTCTGCCCTTTTTTGGCCATCTTCTCTTTGTTTGAAGGGGCTAAGAAACCGAGGGTGAGCTGGAAAACAGTTCCCAGAGCAGGAGCAATCCTGGAATGGTTTGGGTTGGAAGGGACCTTCAAGATCACTGCACTCCAGCCCCCTGCCACAGGCAGGGACCCCTCCCACTGTCCCAGGCTGCCCCAAACCCTGTCCAGCCTGGCCTTGGGCACTGCCAGGGATGGGGAAACAGTGGAGGGCAGTGACAGAACGGGCTTTCCATGCAAATGAGAACATCCTGGGACAGCAGTGACTGAGTCCTGCAGGGGTTGTGTGGAGCGCTGGGGGTTTAGAGAGACTCTGTAGGAATAAGGGTTAGAGACAGGACTTAAAAACCCCAACCTCATAAATCCTGAGGTGTTTTCTTACACCAGGGAGTTTAGAGTGACTCTGTGGGGATAAGGGTTGGAGACAGGCCTTAAAAACCCCAACCTCAAATCCAGGGGTGTTTTCTCACACCTGGGAGTTTAGAGTGACTCTGCAGGAATAAGGGTTAGAGACAGGCCTTAAAAACCCCAACCTCATAAACCCTGAGGTGTTTTCTCACACCTGGGAGTTTAGAGTGACTCTGTGGGGATAAGGGCTGGAGACGGGCCTTAAAAAAACCCCAAACTTGCAAACCCTGGGATGTTCTCTTACACCCAGGATTTTAGAGTGGCTCTGTAGGGATAAGGGTTGGAGACAGGCCTTAAAAAACCCTGACCTCAAACCCAGGGGTGTCTTCTCACAGATGAGATAAACAGGTAGCAGAGAACTGATTATTTCAGCTTTCTGCACCTCCAATCTGTGCGAATTCCCACTGGGCAATGGCAGGAGGATGTTCCAGCTGCACTGGCCCAAGCAATGACCGTAACTTTCTGGGAATGGTGTTTGGAGAGGGGCAGGTCCCCACTGCAGCTCTGCTCCCTGGCTGCTGTTCAGCTCCGAGGAGCTGCATGCCTGGCACAGCCGGCTGGGTCTGCGTTTGCCCAGCACAGGCTCTGTAAGGGATGAGGTGTCAGACTCTGCAAACCTTGACCTTCCTGCACCGAATTCTCCTGCCTCAGGTGACTGATGAAGGGACTCTCTGGATCACACCAGGGGGGTGCAGATCCCCGGGCACGCAGAGCCCAGGACACAGAGCGGCCCTTTGGTAAATGTCACCCCGGAGAGGGAGCGGTGTCACAGCGTGAGACCTGCCCAGCCATGAGAAATCAGCCGCGGAACAGCTTTGGCACCACCCCAGGAAGCAGGGCTGAGTCATTAGCTTGCTGCTGTTGTACTAGCCAGACAATTTATTGTTAAATGCTTGTCTGTAAAGAAAAATCTGCCGTTTCGGGGAGCTCTCGATAGCACTGACATTTACTCAGAGTAAATCTAACAGGGATTGGCTCAGAACACTAGAGCCTGACAGACATGACATTTGCTGCTGCCATACTTTAACCAATATTGTGATGATAAGGTCTTGGCTATCCAATGGAATTGATGAAATACAATTTTAAACCTAATGGATAGTCTATTTACCTTTACACTAAGCTGTAAGAAGAAATAAATTAAGGATCTTTTCATGCTTCTTGGTATACACTGAAAAAACCCTCATGAGTTAAATTTACCCTTATTTCCATTGTCTCCAGACGTTGAAAGTACAAGTTAGGTTTTTTTTCATCCTTTTTAGGAGTTTGCAGGTCTGTTTGCAGCAGCCTTGCCAGAGTGCAGATTATACACGATCTTTAAATGCTGGGTGATTGTGTTGTCCTGGAAATGATGCTGTGGAAAATAAGGAGGGGATTGGTGACAGCCAGCGTGACTTCACTGAGGGAAAATCACTCCTGATGAATCTGGTGGCATTGTGGGACAGAGTCACAGTGCTGGTGGGTCAGGGACGAGTCACAGATGTCACCCACCTGCAGGGAGCAGAGCTTGGGTGCTGTCCTGCCTGGCATCCTCATCTCAGAATGGGACAGGGCTGGAGGTGACACTTGGGGCACTCGGTGGACAAGGACTTGGCTGGGAGGTCACACTCGGAGCTGGGTCAGGATCTCAATGTCCAGGGGACAACAGTGACAGGCGCTGGCCCTCAGGGGTTGGTGTTGGGACCAACACTCTGGGGACATGGGCGGTGGGGCTGGGAGCAGCCCTGCAGGGACACGGGGAGGAGATGGCAGCCCCACGGACACGCAGAGGGGATGGCAGCGACAGGGACACAAGGAGGGGATGGCAGCCATGGGGACATGAGGAGGGGATGGCAACCACAGGAACACGGGGAGGGAACGGCTGCCATGGGGACACAGGGAGGGGATGGCAGCCACAGGGATATGGGGAGGGGATGGCAGCCACAGGGGACACGCGGAGGGGATGGAGGATGGCAGCCCCAGGGACAGGATGGCAGCCACAGGGACATGCGGAGGGGATGGCAGCCACAGGGACACGCGGAGGGGGTTGCAGCCACAGGGACACGCGGAGGGGATGGCAGCCCCAGGGGACACGCAGAGGGGATGGCAGCGACAGGGACCCTGCCAGGCTCCATCACAGACCCGGGTTTGATGCGATATTTGGGAAATTCCAATGAATTGCACAAATTAATTGTTGTTCAAGCTCAGTGTGGCTCCTGGTGCAGCTCTCGCCGTGAGCTCAGCCCCGTGTCTGTGATCCAGGGGTGGGCGCTGGGATCAGTGTTTGGGTGGGGTGGAAGATTGAAACATGGACCCAAGACAAAGGTTTAGGGCCTTCATTAATTAAATCATCTCCTGTTCTTCATCTGATAAACCTCCTTCCTTCCCCTGTGGCTGAGGGACGGATGTGGCACTGCCTGCTGGGGTCTTGTCATGCTGGGAGCTGCCAACCCCACCAGGACTCCTCACAAGTCTGATCCCAAATGAGCCATGGCAGCTCCCCAAAAGCAACCCGGAGTTCTTCTCCTCACCTAAACCCACCCAAATCCCTCGTACTGCAGCAAATCACAGAATTTTCTTATGGTAACAGTCACTGGAGAATAAAAATCGTGGAGGAAGAGAGGAGGAAAATATCAAGTTGTAATTACCACTTGAAAGAGAGTGTGCTGGAAAAATGTTATAAACATTACCAGCATTTAGCATCATTTGGGAATATCCTGCAGGAAATGAAATGATGTATTATTGAGAATATGAAATAGTTTTATTTCCATGAGGAAATGAAAGAGTTGCACGAGGATGGTTCTTTCATAAATCATTCACATCATATTTCTATTCTAGCATTAGTCATGAGTTCAGTTATCAACAGTGCAGCGTGCCAGGAGTTATGTGTTGATGAGATCTAATTATTTATGGATTTCTTTTGCCAGATTTTTTTAAAAAAAGGTGTTGAAGTGAAGGTTATTGTCCTTCATGGTTTAAGATAATCAAATTACACTCACGGTGTTGTTGGGAGAGAAGCAATTACCACTCATGCACACACAATTAAAATAAGTTTTGAAGCCTTCAGAGAGCTTTAACATTTTATTATTATTCTTAAGTAAGAATATTTTTATAATAGTTTATAAAACCGCTGGAAAGCCAGAACCTATTATCTTTAACGCAAACTGCTTGTACATTTATTTTAGTGGCTCCTGCATGTGAATGGATATGACATTTTGGTGAACTGCTCTTTTTCATTTTTGGTGAGCTGGGATGCACCAGTAGCTGGTGAGTGAAACCACCACGCACAGACTTTGCCTTCGGCTGCAGAGCGGGAGCAAAATTCCAAGGGTGGCAGTGGTACCTTGGCATGTCTGTCCCCTTCTGTGGGGTTGGGAGCAGTGTTCCCTTTAGAGACGATCAGCTGGTGATCAGCTAAAGAGAGAATCTGTATCTTTCAAGGGGGAAAAAAATAACAATTTTTTTTTTTTTTTGAGACTATAATAACAATTATTCTTTTTTTTTTGAGAATCTAGAATTCAGAATGTTTCTCATGGAAAGACAAGGAACAGGGGAGGCTGTAACCCGGTGTCCTTAGAGTGAGGATTGTTCCTCTGCCCCTTTGGGAACCATCCTGACAAACGCAGCCACTGCCAGGCCTGGCACAAACCAGGTTTCAGCTGCTGGCACAGCTCAGTTGGTGGCTAAATGAGAGCACACACTTGATTTGGGGTTTTTATTCCAAAAAGAACTTGATACTAAGCTCTGAGTGCCACAGGGAGCAGCCAGCTCAAGAGGAGAAAAACTGGAAATAAATGCTGGGATAGAAATCAGAATGAGCGCAAACTCCAAACCTGCTGATTTCAAGCTCCTGTTGACACGGGAGAGGGGTGCCAGGGGAGCCTCTTCACTGGATGAAAAATAACAGAGAGGGACTGGTTCTGCTCTGGTTATTGCTCCTCACAAGTGTTCACAGTATAAGGGCTGAGCTCATTTTTTGGCGGTGATTTTATGGGTTTTATTGCAACATTGAAAAAAGAAAGCATTATTACTCCTTTTAAATGCAGGAGAAAACCCAAAAAGGTAACTAGAGTAACTAGAGCCAGAGTCTGTGTTTCTTACTCCCACTGCCAAGCAAATTGTGCAGCCAAAGGTTTCATTCAGCTTTGCTCGAGTTGTCAGAAGTTTGTTTTGTGGCATTTAAAAATCAGAGAGGAGGAGATGGCCGTGCTCATGGGGTTGGCTGGATCCCATATGGGATTACAGATTCTGTTGGGTTTCCAGTGTCCATGGGGTTGGCTGGATCCTTTGTAGGATTACAGATTCCATTGGTTTTCCATTGTTCACAGAGTTAGCTGGGCCCTTTGTGGGATTACAGATCCTGTTGGGTTTCCCATGTCCATGGGATTGGCTGGGCCCTTTGTGGGATT
>VYZT01007398.1:36378-55211 GCA_013400735.1 Pomatostomus ruficeps | reverse complement strand
CCTCTCCCCGCTCCGCTCTGAGCGCCCCGCTTGGCTCCGCGTTACCCTCTCCCCGCTCCGCGTTACCCTCTCCCCGCTCCGCTCTGAGCACCCCGTTTCGCGCTCCCCTCGCCCCGCTCGGCTCCTCTCCTCTCGCCCCGCTCCGCGTTTCCCTTGCCCGCTCCCTGCGGCGTGCGGAGCGCTTCCCCTGCCGCCACCCCGCCAGCCCCTCCATGCGGGCTGTAATTAATTATTTCCCCGAGCCGCACGGGATATATTTTTTCCTTTTTTTTTTTCTTTTTTGTTCTTTTTTTCCCCTTTTGCCCCAAGGCATGAGCGCGGTGATTTAAACTCTGGATCCCGGCCCGACGGTGCGCTGTGAAGGGCCGACTGTCGCTAAGCCCCAGCGATAATCAGAGAGGAATGCGTTCGCACGGGATAACTCACCCGTCTCCCTTGCGAGAGGCAGTAGCAGAGAGATTTTTGTCTTGGCTATATGCCAAATACGGTGTCGTGGTGCCTGCTTATTCCTCTTCCCATGCTCTGGAGTTGTTGGTTTCTTTCTGCTCAGTTTCTGTAAAATAATGATTTGAAAATGTATTGCTTTAACAATGGGATTAATCTAAAGTGCTCTAAAAATGTCTTTAGCAATGCTGCCATTCAAAAGGTTGATCCGTGATGGAGACTAACACCACAGTAAGCTTTCCTTCAATGCAGAAATGTGTAAGGTAATATGGCATTGAGTAATGCCATTTTTGTTTTCCCAGGCTAATATCTCACTTGTAATAGTTAATGAGTTAACACCAAAGATACGATAGATTGAAATAAGCAAAGGCAAGGCTTTACATATTTAATTGGAATTTAAGGAGAAAATCTGGTGTCAAGCAAAAACTCCATTTTGTGTTTTCTGAAAGTGAAGTCACAGTAATTAAAATGCTTTGATAAAATATTTCACCTAATTGGTGTCCTTGGTCTGTTGCTCCTCAAGGTTTTTGGTTTTTTTTTTTTGTTTAATTCTGTTTTGTTTTACTCTCCCAAACTTTTACAACAGCTTCAGTAGAAAGACCACAGTGACAGAGTTTTTGGAGAAAAGGGATTTGTTTGTCCTGGTTTTGTTTTACTTTTGAGGAGGTTTCAGGAGGTTTGTCAGTAACCATGCTGAAATCATGTTTGTAACTGTAATAGTTGTATGCTCTGTTTTCAAAAACCTTAACAAACCTTTAAGTGAGTCTAATTAAAGAAGGCTTTGATAATGGCAATAATAAAAGATTGCTTTAATTTACACTGTAATGAAAGGATTGTGCCATTAATATTACAGGAAATAGTGGAACTGCTTTTCCAGACTAGGTCGAAATTGCATGCTGTGCTTTTATGATGTCAGTGAAGTCCCAGTGATTGTCTTTCCGGCCATCAGCCAGAACTTGAGAAATGAGGTAGTTCCTCCCTCTTCTGAGAGAGAAATGTATATAGTTCAGTTATCCTATTTGGTGTTTCCAGTGTGTGTTTCTTCTCTAAACCTTGCACATCTGCCCCCCGAGCCTGTCATTTTAATGGAGATCAAGCCTAACAGTTTTTGTGGTGTCTGAACACCAAGCTTTGGGCTGGAAACACTGTAAGTTTTTTTGGTTGGTTGGTTGGTTGGTTGGTTGGTTGGTTGGTTGGTTGGTTGATTTTTTTTCTCCTTGGAGTTTCTTTTGCATTTTATTGTTTCTTGGTGTCTTGTCCTTTAAGCCAGGATAGTTCCAGAGACATGAAATGACAACTTCTTTTTCGGACCATGATTCTAGATACCAATTGGATTGCCTTTTTCAAATAAACAGGTTGCCAGCCTGTGAGGAATGGTGTGGTGCGATAGACATGTCATCAGGACATATGGCTTTACACTGCAGGTTAATCACCAGAGAGCCTCATGTCACTTCTCCACTTTTCTTCTGCAGGTTCTGGTTTCATTTTTATTGTGTACTGAATTTTGTATTTATTTTCATGGGACCCTGGATGAAGCCTGAACTTTATGTTTTTGAGAGGAGAATCCAAAAAAGAAAAGTAAGCAACTTACCCCAGGTTATTTCCTAAGGTAAATTAGAACATTGAAGTTAAGTTCTATTTAATTTTCTGAACTTTCAGTGTTGCAGTGAACGAGCAAATGAGGTTGCTGAAATATGACTAATTCACACATTGTAATAGTCTTTACATGATAAGGTGTTGGAAGGACTAAAACCATATACCTTTAAATATTGAGAAACAAGAATAAAATGAGACTTGGGAACCTTAGAGCAGAATGTAAAATGATGCTGCTGCAGCTGGAGCTCTGCTGATTCTGTGTATTGTACAGAAAACACCATCATAACAATAACAAAAGGAAGATAAGCAACTGAGTTGTGAATTTCAGGTTCATTTTTCAGTTCTACCTAACTCTTCTTAACTTTACAATGAAAGATTCAGAAATTGGAGCCAATTACCATAATATGTGGTGGTTTGGTGGGAGCATGTTCTACATCAGACAGTTAAAAGGTTTTATTGCTATTAGGAGCTTGTTAATGCCCTTGATAATGTCTCTAGTTGCTTTGTAATGTCTCTTGTTGAAGTATAGAATTCTTTTATCTTCTTATTACATTATGCAGAAAGTTGAATTGAAACGATATTTGCAGGAACATTTAAAGTAGTGCATCAATCAGTTTCAAAGAAGAGAAAATGTTCTTAGAATAGGTTATAAAAGGATAACTGTCAGTTTTATTTTGGATGAACAAAGAAACCAACGTAAAAAGCACTTTATTGTAAAAGCACACTGTGCAATTCAATAAATATTCCATATAAATATAAAGGAAAAGAAAGTTCATAATTATCTGATGACTTGAATATAATTTAAGTAATATACTTCCAGAATACAGCAAGCAGTGAAGCACCTTCTTTCTTGTGTATTCCTATCCCCAGATCAAGTCCTTGGTAGGAGCTAGTTTAAATCAACTTTTTAATGATTTGAATGGATAACATATAGTGATAATTTAACATTATCTTCCAGGGATGTAAACCTCCTCACAAACCACCTCGCTGCATTAGAAAAACAGCAGTAGCACCTTCCCTCACTCTCCTTGCATTTTGTTTGTTTGTTTGGTTTTCTTCCTCAGACATGATTTCTTATCATTTGTTTTCCCTCTGGCATTTTTTACCTGCTTTAAACACAAGGTTATTTGAGTATTTATACATTTGGATTACAAACCTTCTATATGATTTGGTTATAAAACATGTGCACGTGGCGTTGTTATCCAAGAAAAGAGTTGCAAATACTATGCTCCCTGAACCAGTAGTAGCTTGCTAGACCACACAAAATATGGCATGTTGCAAATCTCATCTTGTAGCCTGTAAACCAGAAGCAACTCTCTCCCCTTCCCCCCTTCTTTATCGTCTAAAAAAAGAAAAAAAAAAAAGAAAATACCAAAGACTGCACATAGAGAGTTGTAAACGCTCTGCTCACAGAATAAATGTTTCCCAAAGAAATTTGAGTGTCTTGCCCTTTGGATCCGTTGTCTTTTCACAATCCAGTGTTCACTCCTTGACTTCAACAGAATCGAGTATTTCTAGTTTAAGAATTGTATGTTTATTTCTGAAGAGTTTATTAAGGCAGAGAAGTAATTGACTGTGAATGCACTGATTTTGGTTTATTTATTAATTTTAGTCTATTTTGGTAACTAAATTCTATGTGCAAGGGATTTCTAACCTTTTTTGTTGGTCATTCTGAAACGGTATGCAGCATGCACCTGCATTATTAAACTGCTTATTTTTCACTTTTAAAACTGTGAAAAGATCATTTATTTTTATTTAATAATCATACCACAAGAGACTCACCTTGTTCATGCCCTGTTCTCAATTCTAAGCTTCAGCCTAGGTATGTTTTAAACTTGCAGGTGGTTTTTAAAATTGTAGACTATTTAAAAAACTCCTGTGGGTTTTAGGGACTTACAACAGTGATTTCATTGAAGTCTGCTATAATTGATCAATCAATTCACAATATTCACAATGTATTTAAGATGAAATTTTATTTCCATGACACATTTTTCTACATAGAACTTCCCTCCTTTAACTGCTTCCCCATGTTTCCACGGCTGTGCAGCAGCTCTGAAGGGAGGGGTGCCGGGTGGCCTTTGACGCCCCAGCACCTCCATCCCCCTGCCCTTCTCTCTCTGGCCAACACCTGCCTTTTGTGGCACAGGTGTCATTGCAGTGCCCCAAAAAGAATTTATTTAATAACACTTGAAGCAACTTCTGAAGAAGCGCCTCTGCAAGTTACTGAACCCTTGAGAAAATAGTAATTTGCTATGAGCAGACTGGTGGGTTGCATGGATCTGTGTGCTCTGCCTGGCAAAATATGGTGGTTCCCATGGCAACCTCCCCACGCTGTGGCTGTGACATCCTGTCCGGGTGAGGCTGGGGCTTGGTGCGAGGCGAGTCCTTGGCCCTACATCGTGGGGTCTGCACAGGCAGCCTGGCGGGCAGCTCCATCCCTGCCTCCTCCGACACTGCGCTTCCCAAAGGGAGCACTCCTTCCCTTAGAACATGGGAGCATCAGCCCCGGGTTAGAAACCCCAACCACCCAAGGTAAACAAACATCGTGCTTTAAAAAAATACTGCACAGAAATCACAACCGAGCCCACGATAATCTTGGGGTCTTACTAGAAGGCACCGCTAAGATATCAGATAATCAGCTCTTTCTTTGGGAAGGAATGTTTACTTGCCTTAAATTTATTTGACTTTTAAATTCAGTTCTTAATAAAGCAGCCTTTGCTGACCTGAGATGAGAGCAGGGGAACAGCAGTGCTTGCTCCAGCAGCACACATCAGAAACCTGACTTAAGTAAGATATTGAGACTAGGCAGTAAAAGCAATTTGCTCTTTATCTAGCATCTGTTCCAAAATGTAGGTTACTGTGCCAAGTGTGATGACGATGGCTCTCATTTTGCAGGAGTTCCTAGTAACTAGATCCGATGCCATTTCAGAGCAGGATTTTGCTTTGGGGGGTGGCCAAACTCTGCTTCCTCCTAAAGGTGCAAAAGAAGTAAAACACGGGGCATCCGTGGGGAGATGGGGTCAAGGCTTTCTACTCCAGTATGGGTTAAACATAAGAGACCTATGCCATATAAGGAATTACGCAAACATATGTAAAATTGTTGCTAGTTGAGCTGGAAAATCTCTTGTAACATGTAATACTTTAAATAACTCTGAAGATAGGAGGAATCTGGCTTTCCTAGATAGAAGCATTTTTGGAGGAGGAGTAGATGTTACGAATAGATGTGACAAAGGCAACAAAAAGACAGACTTTTGCATGAAGCACAGAAAGCTGATCTACAGGAGGAAATGTGGTGGCTTGGGTGACAATAGTGTGAACCATAAAGAACCTCAAAACTGATGGGTGTTTCTTGTTTTACTATAATATGACAAAAAACCGAAAAAAAAGGGACTAGCAGCAGCACCCACAACACCCAGCCAAGAACAAGAGACATGAGAGGCTCTTCCTTAATTTATCAGTTTCTATATCAAAATGGAGGGAGGCTTTAGAAGGGGAAAACCCACAGGCTGAGTAGCCTTGTGTGATGTTTTTTCTGGCTCCTAATAATGCTCCTACAGGTGTGACCCAACTTACAGAATGAAACCTGTGGCCCGGGTAGTGAGCATCACATCACTGTGACAGAACAGGGCTCAGTTCAGATTGCAGCAGAGAAGAAGTGATGTCTTGGCAGAAGAATTGAGTGGGAAGTGACAGCTCTTGCTGTAAAAAAAGCAGAGAGTGTCTAAGAGTTGAAATAGATTCTTCTCTGAAATGCCCATGTAGCTTCAATAGCTCCACAGGAGTTTTAGGATTACAAATGACAGCAAAATTTGTGCCATTCTGCATAATTGTATTCTCTACAAAGAAAGTTTCCTATATCTCCTAGCAAAGAAGGTACTTTCATTAGAAGGAAAATAATTTCAAAATGACATCTCTTTGTGCCAAGGATTAAAAAGATCTAACAAGGAGTTCCAAAAAAATAATGAAGCATTTACATTGAATCCTTTGGTTTTACAGGTAGAATAATGACATAAAATATAAGAAAATTTTAATTGGTGAAGGGAAGGGGAAACATCTTAGTTCCTGACTTGTCACTATGTTCATCCTTTCTTGTAGCTCCCACCATTTTCACTGACAATATACAGAACTGTATTTGTCTTTAGTGAGGTTCAGCTCTGTTAAAAACAATCCAGTTCTATCTCTCTGCTAATGTAAGATTTCAGCCTTCCTTAACATGTGGCTCTGACAGACAAGGATGAACCCAGAATGTCTTGGTTTGGCAGTGGTTCAATCCCCCGTAATTTTGTTAATTTAAATTTAGTCACAGGCTACACACTCAGGAAATGCCATCTCTTTTTGCCCCACTGCAGCCTAGAAACTCTTCGTGATCGCTCTGTTGTCATAGCTGGAGAGCACGAACCCTCTGTGCTCAGCTTGCAGTTCCGACTGCCATGTATGGACATTTCTAATTACTTTGGAGGCGCTCCATTTTGTACTGCATGCATAATTAGTTAGTTATTTACATTTTATTTCAGCATTTTTTCTAGCCGGTACACTAATGAAATCCCGGCGTGACATCAGAACCTTCCTGTTGAAGTGGGTCTTCCCTTCAGGGATCAGCCACCCTTTTAAATTAATGAGCCGCTTACAGAAACAGCTTCATGATTTTATGTGCAGTGTTTGCAAGGAAATTTATAAATGGTCTGACTCCTTTCAGATCCAAAATCTGTTGAAATTGGAAGAAAATCTCCCACTAGTATTGCATGTTTTGGGTCATATCTTCTGTGGATTTTTTATTTCATGTATTTACTGTAACTCAGGGAAAAGGGTCCTCCATCTTTCACACAGCGGAGCAGATGTATGGGTGGGAAGGAAAGAATGGATGTAAGGAAGCTGCTTAGCACTGGAGCCTCCAAAAGTACAAAATGAGCTGTAGAGAACAATTAGTAACATCATATGTTTAACAAACCTTTTTTTTCCTTTGAAGAGTTCATTAGAAGGATATAGGAAATACAATTAGTCTCCACAGATGTGAGTTTCTTTTTCAGGCATTGTTTTCATTAAAAATTTGAAGATTTTTAATCTTACATTGTTTTTCATGTAAGTTCAATTGAACAAAAAAACCCAAACCAAAACAAAAAAACCCTCCCAAACAAATCAAACCAAACCAAAAAAAAAAAAAAAAAAACCCTAAAGAGAAAGGAAAAAGGTGTTGCTTAGCAACAGCCTCATTCAAATGGTCAGAAATTGGTGTATTTGCTGGAATTTGGGAGATATCTCAGGGACTTGCCAGGTGCATGGGATAAGGAAAGAAAAGAGTTGATGTCCAAGATGGAGAAGGGAATCACTTATGCCATCAGATTAAGGATGTGCACAAGGCTCAGTGTGGTTTCAAATACACTCCTGGTTGCCTGGGTTAAGCATGTTTGGACCTCCTCATGTGCCCTTGTGGTTTCAGTGGAGCAGGATTGTTCCTGTGGCAGGTAGACATGGACAGTTTCTTTGTGATGTTTGTAAGTGTGTTTATTTTCCTGCAGTTTTAGGTATGCTCATCTTCTCTCTCCTCAGCCTGGTTTACTCAGTAAGCAAGCTTGTCTTGAAGGCAGCACTTTCCTTTGGGTAGAGAGGGAGGATGCACCAGCTGATGTGTTTGCAGTAGCCACCTCTGCCTTACATTTTCTTGCCTGTTCGAGAGTTCACCCCAGTGTGGAAAAAGAGCAAAAGTGCTCAGTGAGCAAACCTGTCTGCCTGGGTGGAGGGGCGTGTCTGGAGAGGAGTGGGGAAAAGGAGGGCTTAGGTGTACTTATTCCTGAGTGAAGTCCTGCACATGCCGTTTTCACTTCCTCCTAGGAGAGGCAACCCTCATGCTGGAGGCCTGGGACAGCAACATCAGTGCTGAGTAGGAAGCCTACAAGGCACAGTGGAAGGCTGTATCATGGTGTTTTGGCTGGGAACTGCAGCCTTAGGTGGTTTTCTCTCTCTACATAATGCTGTCTCTGCTTTGTGCACTGGTAGGCGGCCACATTGCATTTGGGCTGCCATGTGATCATTATTTTGTGACTTGGATTTTTTCTTTAACCTTTTGTGTTTCCTCCCTTTCTTTCTATGGTGTATGAGGAAGGAGAGAGAAGCAATTTAATACAAACCCTTGATTTGCCATTCATCAGTCAGGAGAGGGATCTCCAGCCTCTACATATCCTTAGGTCAGACAGGATGAAGAGAACGTGGCACTGGCACTCTGGATACCTGGACTTCAGGAAAAGCACCCTTGAGGGTGTGCATTATCCTGTGTCCCTGTTGAAAGCTAATTAGCCTTTTGCTTTCCCCACTATTGCTAGGGATTTCTTTAACATCACTGTAAAAAGTATTTGTAAATCTGGTTGTACTCTTTAGACCCTGTAGCTGGAGCACGTTGACCCTTTGTGGCAGCCAAGCATTTACACTCTTCCTACAACAGAGGGAAGGAACTGCAGGAAGGTGACTGAATCATCAGCTCTGTTTTGAAATGGACCATTGCTTTATTCTTGCCACTTCTGTTGCCTTTAGGGAATGGCCACATTTTCCACATAGCTCCAAGTAAGAAGATGTGCAAAAGAAAAGTTTTAGTAACTTTTCCCTTGCACATAATGAGGAAAGAGCTCTGAGAGGGAGAAGGTGGCCAGATCTCACAGGTAGTTAAAATTCTGTGGCACCCTCCCTTTGTAGGGGAAGAATCTCATTCCTATGTGGATTGACTTACCAACTCATTTGCAGAAAGAATTATAAAATGCAGATACTTATGAATCACACTGTATGTTGTAATCTTATTTCTAAAACAAACATTTCTTTGTACTACGGCTCCTGTGTGCTGTGAGTGGAAAGATTTTCCAGCATTCATCCCATTTTGAGCAGTAAGCTGCAGGGAATAAATGCTGCTGGTCAGACTGGGATACAATGTCTCCTGGAGCATTTCTGCTCTTGACAAGTTGTCATCTCCCTTCAACAAATGTTTGTAAAAATATTCAAATTAGTGTTAAAACTGGGGTATTTTTTGATATATAACTTTTATTTAGGCAGATAACATAGCCAAACAGGTGGTAGCATTCTTGTTAATTGTGGCTTTTAAGGTCTGTCTGGGGTTTCTGTTCTGCAGGTAGAAGCTTCCCTCCGTGTGGCCGCTGGGGTGGCTTTCCCCCTGTAGCTGGGCGTGGATGGCAGGCTGTGGGAGACACAAACTATGTCTGCTGTGTGCTGAGATGGCCTTAGGCAGGGACAGCGGGGAGGGGAAGGGAGAAAGGGCAAAAGACCAAGGGGACCACGGAGGTTTAGGGTTTTGGTTCCTGTGCGATGAGGGACAGGGAAGGGAGTGCTTTGTGTTTTTAGGAAGGCATGGTCCTGTAGACAGGATGGACGGGATCCCTGCTGGGTGGGTGTTTGTGCTGAGTGAGGTGGTACCTGTTGAGTGGTGATGGTGGCAGGGCAAGCCCCTGTGCCTCCACTGCTGCCCCTTGCAGCCCTCCTGCTGTGCAGCACTGGGCAGGGGACTCTGCCCTTCTTGGGTGTACTGGAAAACCTTCTGAGAAAAATATCAACTGTACTGATTTTGGGTGAAAGAGACTTGGGATCCAATATATTAGCAACTGGTAGGAAATAAGGCTGCTGCCATAAAATTATGCAATGAATATCTGTCTTCAGGATGAATTCTGGCGCCTTGTCTTGATTATATTTTTCCTTATAAGAAAATATTGAGGCCATATAAAAGGGTAGGTTGGCTGCAAGGAGCTGCTTTGTGTCTGCAGCAATTGGTAATATGGTTGTATACAAGTACTAATGGTTTGCATCAAGCCTGAGGACTCCAGGAACTGGGTTAGTTACGAAGATTAAGACCAGGCCTGATGGATGGGTACAATGTCCTTTATCAAAATGCAACACAAAAATAAGAGAGAGTAAATCAAAAGGTATGGAGGAGGCAGATTCTTTCATTGTGGAAAATATCTTGAGCATTAATCACTTCCTTTTGCTGGATAGATGCAAACATGAGAAAGGAGATTATTTCCTTTCAAATTACAGTGCATAGTGCTTTTAAAGTAACGTATTAATCCCTGTACAGGATAGTAGGTGCTGGCGTCTGAGCTGAAAATTATTATGCACTTCTTAATTTGTCTTTATTTACGATTAAGGTCATATAAATCAGGGTATAAATGCATTTTTAGAATGAAGTTATATAATATGCATGTCCCTCTAATACTAGTATGTTATATATGTCTGCTATATACAGCTGCACGACACAATGTATTTATTAAAAATCTAGCAATTGTGCATTCCTGTAATTGCAGATTTTTATTCAACTGTTTGTGAACCTGGGGATATGCAATGGCTGTTTGTCATTGTACTCTGATGAAATCCTGATAAAAATGAAACTGCTGCAAAGAAATGTCATATGGGAAGCTAAAATTTCAAGTGCTAATACACTTTTGCATCTCAAAAATTGACATGCCTTTGCTTATTTTCAAAGAGGTCCTCTATAAAATAGCAAAGCATATGTAGTCTCTGTATGCTCAGTAAGGCAGAGATAATAGAAATAGAAAATTAAAAAAAAAAGAAAAATTGAATATAATGTTAGGTATTTAAGATGCTTCTCACTCTGGTTTTGATTGCTCTCATGTGTTTCCCCAAGAAGTCAGACTGCTTAAAGAATAAATAAAATAAAAGTTTAAATTACAAGATCCAACCATGGTCAGAGATGATGACGAGGATCAATAAATTGGTGAAAGTCAGAGCTTTTCAACTATTTTTTGTTCTGTGACAGGTGATAAATACTTTTTGTTTTTGAAAAAAAGGTAAAAGTCTACTAAAAATTAAAATATTTGTTGAAAGATTATGAAATGGACTGCAAAGACATTTTATTTGATTGCATTTCTAACCATTTAACTTCTGGAGAAAAGACTAAACAAAATAAAATTGTCACTCTTTTGAACAGTCTTGCAGGTAGTAAGTAAACAGAAGAAGGCAACTGTCTTCCCACATTACAATCATCAGGGTTTTTCTTGGAATATAGACAGTGCAACAAGGAGTTTCTTTGTGAATTATTGGAAGGAATAATACACAGGCAAAACAACATACATGTGCTTTCTGAAACAGGAAAGCTGTTAGTGCTTGCTGAGAGTAGGGTTTGCTGTTAAATACCATAGTGCCCCTTCACTTTTATCAGGCCTGACAACTTCACAGGTGTGGGTATGAAGAAGGACCTAAACCCGGATAGCTATGGAATACAGAAAATGGAGCAATTTCTGTGGCACAATCAAAAATCTTTTTCTTCAGCCATCATGTGGTGTCTCTTTTTTTTCCTTAAGCCAGACTGCTGAATGATGAGAGCTGGGCTTCTGCTTCATCATTTTCTCTCACAGGAACAGTGAAGCACAATATGTTTTATTTCATGTTATTAGCTGGGCTATCACTGGGTTGCTTCATGATTGCAGGTCTCTTCCTCTTGCCTCATCGTTTTCTGTCATAGTGGTAAAAGCAAGGTGGTGATGAAGGAAGGAACCAGTCATCAGGAAGGTATGTAAAGGCTGTAAATTACAGTAGGGCAGGAGGATCTGTAAACATCTCTTGCTCCCCTTTGCAGATATCTCTATAATTCTATTGGCCCTTGGAGGTGATATGAGAAGGCTGTAAAATTTTAAATAGAAAGGACCGTTGCCAATTGCAGCACATTACTGCACATGCATACATGAGTGAGAGTGCTCCTCTCTCCACGGCAGTGTTGAATGCTGTGTATCATCCTGTCATGCCAGCTCTTACGTACCTGTGTAGGAGTGCTGGAGTAGACTGAACCTTCTGCAAGGAATGAAGGTTTCCAAGAACTGCTGTGGTGATCCATATGCTGCCAAAGGGACAGCTTGGAGTGAGCTTTGTTTCAAAATGCACATTGCTAGAAAAATATCTAGAAAGAATTAAAATCAGGATTGTAGTAATGAATGAAATGGCAGAGTCACCTCCTTTGTATGTTTGAGATGTGAGGACATTGCACAGCTGGAATCAGAAGTAGGTAAAGTCCTTCTATAAGCATTTGCCCTCATCACTCCACAGTTGCAATGTTTTGTAAGGGCTGCCAAGCTTGTGTTCTGCATTTGAAAACCAAAAGGCAAAAGTAGAGATTATCCAAGCCTTCAGAAGGCTGTTGATTTCTAAAAATGACCCAAATATTGGCTATGCTCAGGATAGTGTCTCAGCAAGTGCCTGTTTTGAGCTTGTCCATGACTGCTTTCCTGAACAGAGATGCTTCCACTGCCAAGGCAGTGCAGAACTGACACAACTGCAGCCATTCAATGGTTTGTTCTTTGTACTTTTTTTCTTTAGCTTAAAATACTTTATGCAGCTAAAGTATTTCTGAATTTCCCCATTAAAACAGCCAATGTGTATCTTTTCAGGACTTTGACTGCTTGTGTATGTCACTATTTTAAAAGCTAATTTCCCTTGCAGAATGGGAATAATAGACTCAAAATTATTGTACTATGTAACCGAAATAACGTCACACTTCCTGGCCGGTGCTGTTGTCTGTTCAGAGATGGACATAGTGGGTCATGGTGGAAGAGAAATCCTAACCAATAGGAGAGAAATACAAATATTCTGGTCCAGAGGAATGTGTCCATAAATAAGTATTTCCTAATGGTGTTCATAAAACAATTGGTTCTGAACTGGTGAAGGGTAAAATTGAGCCTTTATGCTTAGTTTTCCTGGGAGTAACTTGTCACAGCAGTTAAGAATTGAAAACTGCATGGTTTGTAAAGCTCCTCACTGGGATAAAACACCTGTTGTTTGCATTAGAGTATAATTGTGCTGTATGTACCTGGATATGTTGGCCTGTAGCACCATCAGTGAAAGGTGATGCTCTCTTGACTTTTGGGAAGTTACCAACCTTTGGACACAAAACTCAGGGATGGAAAAGTATTTCAAGAGAAACAGCTCAGCCTAGTCTTTGGTGACTGCCTGTTGACTCAAAGCAAGAGAGTAGAAGGTCAATCCCTCTGACAGGGCTTTAGAAATAATGCCTAAGGACAATAACAAAAAATAGTACTGCTACATTGTGTTTAATGTGACTTTAAAAGATAAATTGCTAAAGGATTGAGCATCCAAGAAACAGCAAATCAAAAAGGAAAGGACTGATCCAGAACAGCAACACATGATGAGCTATGGTACAAAAGAGACAAGAACCAGTTTTAAATGAGCATCAAAAGAAAAAGCTGCCATTCCAAAAGCGTATTTTTGAAGCTGTTTGCTGACAGCACACTCTACAGTTTTGCGGCATTGTGTAAGCTTTTAAAGAACAATGCTGTACCTTGGATCATAGACTAAACTACTTTTTTATTGTATCCTCTGGTGCTAACCTCTTTCACACTTGACTTTTGAAACTCCTTGCAAGTAGCTTCTCAAATTAATCTTTTCTCCTCTGAGTTGCTGAAATGGACATCCCAGCCAACCAAAATATCATTTAATTCTTCCCTTTGTTTTCCATTAATTCCCTAAAGAACACCAGAAGGAACTTGCATATTATCTCTGTATTTCTCTGCACTCAGTTGGCTTTAGTAAAGAACTGGCTGTTGCATCCAACCCCCACTCTGTGGGTGGATGGGCAGCACCTAGCTAATTTTTTAGTTTTTGGATTTTATATCTTTCCTGCATTGGCTAGAGCATCTTGTGGGGGAGGTTATGGATTTTCCCCTCATTAAATCAGTCCATAGCCTGCATATCTCTCTGTGTCCAAATCGTCATTAATATCTAAGCAGCGCCCCTGTTCTAGAATGACATAGTGTGTTTCATTTTCCTGTGTTCTTTCAAATAGCAATGACTATGTTTGCACGTAATGTGGAAACTTGGACTCAATTATTTCAGAGGTTGGGATTGGGCTGAAGAAGGAAGTAGGACACTGATGTTTTAGAAGTGTTGAAAAACCAAATAATGATTTCGACCTTAGAGTAAAAGTGTCTTCTTACCTGTAAGTACAATATGACTCTGACAGAGGACGGACTGGTGTCCATCAGGTTTGCAACAGATTTATGCTTGGATTGTCAGAAGGGAAAAGAAGAAATATGTCTGAAAAAATCGTGACTGAGCAGGCCTAAAAGAAATGAATCACTTATGTGTAAGAGCTAAAAGTCCCATTTAAGTATGGTTCTCTTCTGAAAAGCAGATGTCATCTTCTAACAGCTTTCTAACAGTTGACCAGGACATAATAATCATTCATTGTTAATATATACTATGCTCAGCTACTCAAATTTGATTTTTATTTTTTTTTTCTGAACGATATAAAATCCACCAGTCAACCTTCGGTGGGCTGTTTTGTCGGAGGCTTGGAGGAGAATTATTCCCCATGCTGGTTCATCACTAACACAATTTTCTTGCAAAAAATGCTTTTAGGAAGTGCCAAAGATTTGAGTCTTAATTTTGTAAATGCCATTTCAGTCACATTTGTGCTTTTCCTACTGTCATTCAGGGGCTCTTTTGTGCTAGTTGTTAAGCATTCCATACATGTGGTTAGAGATTGAAGGATTTTGATGTTTGAGTTCTCTACATATTCTTTTTTTTATGGTCAAAGGCAAATGCATTCCTAGATTAAAAAAAAGGAAGACGAAAGGATAGAGGCTGGGCCAGGAGCAGCTGGGGAAATAGAACGATATTATAGCACTACATATTTTTTAGCTTCTAAATGGAAATGCAATTCCTAAGGCAACAGGCACGGTGGTTTCCTGGTTGGGGTGAGCAGCCACCTCGCTGTGGGCCAGGGTCACGTCCTGGGACAGGGTGTGGTGGCCTGCGGCTGGCAGGGCTGGCTCTGCCACCTCGGCCCTGGCGAGGAGCCCAGGGCAGCTCTGCTCTCCTCCTCACCCAGGCTTTTACCAGCACCTGTGTTTTCGCCTGGTGCTTCTACTTAAATGTGCTCAGCCAGGCAATAAAACTGGGATAGTGAGAGGAGCATTTGCGATGGATACTGAATGCATGAAGTGTTTCCTTGTGGGATAGGAGCCTGTGTGTCTGCAAGAAAAGCACTTTGAAGAAGCAAAGTAAACTCATACTAATATATCCCTTTACATATTGAAGTCATGTCATAAGTACAGCTCCAAAGAAGCTTTTGATGGCCTTAGAAAAGGCAGACTAAGAAAGAAGACTAACAGAATTTTAAACTACCCACTGTTGTAAATCTTGGTTTTGGTTTTGTTTCTTTTTTCTGATCAGCACTACCCACATACTGTAATGTCTGGCAGACCTAATCTTTTCATTTAGCTGACCAATAGAAATATGTGTCCCTATAAGCCATTTAGATTGAAAGGAGAAAAAAAATCCCTTTTGCCTTAAAACCATTCTTCAAAGTACAATCTTAAGAATTATGTATAGCCTCAAGCAAGTCTCCTTGCTTGATCAGACTCAGCAAGGAGCGGCTGGGGCACTTTTCCTGGCCCAGAAATGGAAAAATGATGCTGTGAGTGTTCAGAGTGTCTGTCTCCAGCAAAAGGAGGACATAATTCTGAAGGCATGGTGTTTTCCTACCTCCATAAATACTTGTGCTTATTCTGAGGGTGCGAATTCAGAAAGTAGGTGTTATCCCTTTCTTCCCCCTAAAGGATGAGGAGGATGTTTGAAGAAGCAGAGACTTTAGGTGTGACAGTACGGTCAGTAATGCTAGGAATACTGAGGATTGATTTTATGAAAGTTAATTCTTCTTCCTTTCCAGGACTGAAGGTTGTATACAAGGGCATGAGAATATATTGACTGGCTGGGAATGAATGTAGGGTTTAAGGAGTCTGAGCTGCTTTGTGACACATGTCATTTCTGGAAAAATGAGCCATCCAGAGAAACAGTTTGTCTGCCCTGATGTGCCAAGGAACTTTATGTATTGGCAACAGTGATGGAGTGAGAGTGCAGCAAAAGCTAAGCATTGTGAAAGACTTGAATTTTCATGAGGCACATAAGCAAAAGACAGAGCTGTCTGAAACACAGACCATAGAAAATGCGCTAATTTTGTGAGTCTAAGCAGCATGCTTGAGTAGGTACTGTGCTGCAGGTGTACCAGTAATCAAATCAAGAACAGTTACAGCCCACTCAGTTACATAAATGACCATAAAGGAAGCTTAGGTAACTTCGGAAGATACAGAGGGGTTTTTTGTTGTTGTTTGGGGTTTTTTGTTTGTGTGTTTGTTTTGTTTTAAATTTCGGTTTCTTTTGTTTGTTTGGCTTCTTTTTGTAACTTAATTTCCTACCAAAAGATGTTTTCTGCTAGAAAAAAAGTAGAATTTCAGCTGCCTGAGGTTCTGTTTCTTAGAAGGGGTCTTTAGAAAGCAATCTTTTTAGTTCTATTTTCCACAAGTTTGAGAGCTATTTCCACCTGATGGTGGCTTGGGCTGCCTTCTTCTTAAGGCTGCAAATCTTGCCCATCTTCTCAGCACATTTAACATATAAGGAGGAAGTGACTTGCACTGGTCTGTACTTGCTCTGCAAACAGTTATCTTCGATATGCTTAGACTGTGTTTGATCTCACGTCCTGGAATGGGTCTTTCTTTCCTGTTCAGGAGTCAAGCACCATACTCTTAGGCGCAGTCTCAGACTGCAAGATGGCCAAAGGCTCTATCTGTTTGGACAGCTTTAAAAATACCTGCTTGCAAAGGGAGTTCTGAGATTTCTTCTTCTGACCTACAGACATAAGTCTGCTATTCTTGCCTTCCTTCTGGCAGCGTGGAGGGATGGAGGTGGGTGTAGCAGCAATGGAAAGGTGTGCATTCATTGAAGCAAAGAGTCAAGCACAGAGAAAGAGAATACTGCAGGGGTTAGAATAAAGCTCAGGAAAAACTTAAATATCAAACAAAAAAAAATACCAAATACAGCAGTTATCATGGTCAGTTGTTTTCAGGGTTTTGGTTGGACTCCTGTCCTTTGTGCCTGCTAGTGCAGTTTTTTGCACCTAACTTAAACAATAGGGAATCTAATATCTGGGGTTTTTTTCCTTCCCTGTTAAGCAAAACCTTCTGCTTTTGACTCATGCTGTAATGTAAAACAGGTTAAAATAAATAATAAAAAAAAAAAGGTGGATGCACATCCCTTCTACACTAGTACTGCAGGACTATTGAGATGTGGGAAATTTGGGAGCCACAACAGATGATAGCCTGGTATTAGAAGTTTAATCCCTAAATGTTTCTCCTTCATTTCATACTACACTATAAAACACCCATCTCTACTCAGGAAACAAAACATGTATGCAGACTTGGAATCTCAAAGTTAATGTTTTTGGCATTATTTTCCTAATGCAGGAGCCAATAGTCCTTTCATTAAAAATGCACAGTGGCTATGCTTCTTTATTTTTTGAAGAACAGCACATTACTTGACTGAATACAGAGGTAATCAAAATTCAGTCAAGTGGGATGACTCTGTGAGTTCTGACATCAAAGGGCAATGTGTTTGATTGATATCAGTCAGATGGCAATATTGTTTGAAGAAATGTAGTCAGAAACTGGCAATTTAAAGGCTGTAAAAAGTTAGGGGAGATGCGAGTGCAGTGTTCCATATTGATTTCCAGTGTACAAGACTGTGTATTAGAGAATTGGAAGTAACATGGCAATCTTGTCTCTCAGACACAGGCATCGTTTGAAAGGACAGAGGGGAAGAAAATCAAGCTCTTACATTTCAGGCAAGACAGTCAGTGAGGTATTAAAGATACAGTAGTAAATAATTGTTTTGTCATTGTGTTCCTTGCCGCATGAGACCAGGGTTTGCATTTTGCTTGAAAGATATACAGCACGTGATACAACTGGGCATTAATAAGCAATGAGCAACTTTTTTTTTTTGTCATATATTTATTTGTAGAATAGTATTGACTCTATTGTCTGCATACAGAGAACAACAACTCTGTTATGTCTTTCTGACAAATATCAAACATTAGCTTTACAGATACAGTTGTTTTTACTCTACTTGCCTGTCTTGTTTTTTGTCTTTTTTCTTAATGTAAGTAATGGAACAATGTCCTTTTACAGTAAATTGTTCCTTTGCTCAATATGTCACACAGTCATTACTCCCTGCAGGGTTAAAAACAATGAAGAAAGCTACCTCCAGGATTAGAACATTGCCAGCAAAGCAAAGTGAAAAGGAATTATTACAATTACTAGAAAACATCTTCCACTGCTGGTAAAAGTACCAAAATTGCATCAAAATTATTATGGAAAATAAATTAGTTGCACAACAAAGCCTCATGATAAAGCATTGTCAAAATAGTCACAGAATATCAGAAGAACTCAATGTTGAGATAAAAGGGCTAAGGGCTATCAAATTAAAGCTTGATACCATTTGATGTATAAATGCCAAACTAGATACAAACAATAATTTGAATTACACTGGTCTGGGAGAAAGAAGCAAAGATACTATTGAAGAAGTTAATATATCAAGGTTGTTCTTAGAATAAAGTAACTCCTACTCCTAATAGAGATATACCTAGAAATCCTGGCTTTCAACATTGATCTCACTATGCCAGGTATTGCACAAATATGAGGTAAAGCAGTGACCTAATTCCAAAACAAAATTTAGAATACAGGAGATAGGTGTAGTTGAGCTAGCATCAGTTCCATATAGTCTCAGCATGGGTGGTTTCTTTCTGTTTTCTCTTTGAAGGAAGTAAATCAAAGTAGCTTTAAGGAAACTAGAGATATTTATGGACAGGAGCATGAGGAACAGTTAGAAGGAAGTAGTATATCTTGGGAAATGTAACAAGTGGAAGACGGGTTAAAAATATCTCCATTCCATATTTTTACTTATCAGCTTTCTCTATCAATTTCTTCTTCTTTTTTTTTTTT
>VYZT01007398.1:0-36332 GCA_013400735.1 Pomatostomus ruficeps | reverse complement strand
TTTTTTTTTTTTTATTTTTTTTATTTGTAACATGAAAGGTGAGATTTGGCTCACTGTTAAAGTGATGCTAATTTACAGAATCGCCAAATCACAGAGTGGTTGAGATGGGATGTCTGGAGCCCATCCAGTCCAACCTCCTGCTCAGGACAGCCACAGCAGGTTTCTCCAGACTGTGGCCAGCTGGGTTTTAAAGTTCTCCAGGAATGGAGACTCCACAACTTCTCTGGGCAACGTCTTCCTGTGTTTGATCACTCCCACTGTAAAAAAAACCCCAAACTAACCAACCAATTTGTTTATGATTTAGTGAAATTCTATGTATTTCAGCTTGTGCCTGTTGCTGCTCATCCTTCCACTGGGCACTACTAAGAGTTTGGCTCAGTGATTTTTGTTCCTTCCCATAGGGTATTTATAGGCACTGTCTTTGGGTTTAATTGTGTAAAAACTGAAGAGTTTGAAGGGCCAGTCATCATTATTTTCAGAGAATTTAGTTAATGTTGAAAACTGAAAAACTCAGGAGTTTTGGTCCTGTCTTCTTCCTTGCTGTGGAAAGCTGCAAACCTAAGAGCGGTTTCTGTTTCTCTTCCTGGGTCACTTTAACCCCTTCCCTCACCTGAGGTCTGCAGAGAGGGGCTGTTGTCATGAATATCAGCATTTACCTCTGAGGACAGTGGCACTTTGGGAGCTCAGGCCTGACAGGGTTTGAGCCTGGACAGCAGAGGAGGGTCTGGATGCAGCCTGGTTGCTGCAGTGTTTCTGAAGATGGCTGGAAGGGGCTTGGAAGTGACTGGTGCTGGATTTCTTTTGGATGGTGCTGCCACCTGGAGTGACATTTGGCAGCGCAGAGGGAGCAGGATCTTTGACAGAGCAGGAGCCAGTCGGGCATGGATGTTTACAGCACCCCATGGTTGCTGGCTCACTCTAAGCACAAAATGGATGGGAATAACTCTCAGTAGCTCCTTGCTGCCCAGGCCGGGCGCTAATCCGCTCCCATTGAGCAATTCAGGTCTTTAGGCTCTGAGGCACATCACTTGGGATAAAAGGCTCCTTGCACTAAAGCTGTCAGTGCAACAAAAATAACCATCATACACAATGGGTAACTTCTGAGGCAAGTTGGGGGTCGCACAGTATTTTGTTGGTGTTCAAGAAAAGGGAATCCTTTTCGGAGGTAACTGCCATTTCAGGCTCTTGCATAGTAAGCTGTGCAATCTTGCCAGTTGTGTAGTTTACGGATATTTCTTCATAAGTGAATGGAAATATTAGCTTAGATTTTAGTCAGGAAAAATGACTGGCATTTCTATGAAGAGATTTGTTAGCGTGTAAAAAACAGTAGCTGGTAACACTGTGCACCTGATTAGTGTTCCATCTTTCAATTCCAATTAAGTGCAAGTAAACCTGTTAACCTAAAGTTTTTGTTGTCTGTTTGTTTGTTTTTTTAATCAAAAAAGGGAAAAAAAGGAAAAGAAAAAAGAGAAAAAGGCCAAAAAAAAGGAGTTTGGAAACTCCTTTGGATCCCTAAGCATAGTTTTGTTGCCAACAAGCTGGGGGATGTAGGCTGACATGCATCCTGTTTCTAATAGCACACACACTGTTTCTTTATTTAGAGCCTCTTTACCAGTATCAATTAAACCCCAGTTAAATTTGACACATCTTAACCTTGTGTTGGATCCAATTCATTGCTACAGCAGAACCCATATGGCACTGAGACAGTTGCAGGCATCAATTCATTGCTTATGTAGAGTTACTGGCTAAATGCCAAACAGTAATCACTGCTTTTTGTTAATAGACATGTTTGCTTTTGCAGTCGTTTCTATACACAGTGCTCTAGATTAATTAGAACAAAATCTGTCATCCATCTAAGAAACAACCAGAACACTTGGGATTTTTTTGCCTCAGATTTAAAGAGAAATGAGTACTGGCTACCAAAGGTGGTGGTGGAGGAGAGTTACTTTATTTATTCTAGAATAAGCTATTTCATCTATTCAACACACAAGTATCTGCTATTTTCTTGCATTACTGTCGTTGCATTTTAGAGAAATTTTAACTTGTGATTATACAGTTTTGGCCTCCTGCCCCCAGCTTGATGCCTGAATAATTAACATAGTTAGGTGAACTACTGGATATTGAAGTCTTCTGGTTAAATCATTAGCAATTTCAGATCAAATTACTTTATATTCCGATCTGTTGTTGTGGTGAATACATATATGGTGCCCTATGCTAAGCATGAAATGCACTTGAGAGTATTTTACCATGCTGAAATAGGGCAACACTTCTAAGCTACTGCATTACACAATAGAAATATCATAAATTCTTTTGCTAGAAATTCTTATATTGGTGCCTACCATCATCAAAGTAGTTTAAGAAACCATTTGGGGGCATGTTGTTTAATCAGTTGTGTAGTTTTTTATCTCCATAAAGATATTTTTATGGTGTTTTCTTTAGGTCAACTATTTTTGTTTGCATGCATTCACAGTAAATTGTTTTGGTTACTCTGCTTTGAAAGCAAAGCTTTCTGATCCCCATTTTCCCATTCATAAATGTGTCACATAGGACAGATTAAAAATCTACTGGGACTTTCCATTGGATTTATTATGGATTGGATGGTGTCCACTGTCCTCAGTAAAGATCTCAGACTACTGATTTTCCAACTACTGCTTGCTTGGCTGTTACTTGCTAAGGGTTTGAAATGCCCCCATGTTGAAGGGATGATACCTAATTGTGTCCAGGGACTAATGGCAAATCCTGCTTTCATTTGAAGTAGCAATGCTGTTTATAAACATTAAGGTAATTCTGTTTATAAGAGATTTAATGTGACTTATACCTTAGCAGAAGATCCCATTAACTGACTCCCTTACCTCTTCCTCAGTATTACTGATTTATGCCCCATGTATGTTACATTAGAAAATGTGTGTATATACAGATCGATCTATCTATCTATCTATCTATCTATCTATCTATCTATCTATCTATCTATCTATCTATCTATCTATCTATCTATCTATCTATCTATCTATCTATAACAAATAATTTCTCTTTGCATGAAGGGACAGTAAAAACACTTCTATTTTATGGAAGTTATAATCTCTTTCCAAACTTTTTCTTAGTGTTAATGTTTTAGTATTCCAGTGCTGTTGGTCCATTGTTCGGAAGTACAGCTTTATCAGCAGAATGTGTGGCAGATGGTTTACATTTGCATTAGCCTTCTGGAAAAGGAATCAGCTCCCACCAACATAAGCTTCATCTTTTCTTTTCAAAATTTACAACAAATTCGTCAGAATGGCATTTTTAGAGGAAAAAAACCCCCAATCTGACTGTCTTTGAGTTTCCTTTTTGAAGAGGAAAAACGAGTCCTGTTCTAATGCCCTCATCTGCATATATATCTTCTGTCCCCTCCCCCAGTGTTTGTTAAAATGATTTAAGTATTTCATTATGCAAAATGACTTTTATAAAAAGATCTTCTTTTTTGCCCCACAGTCATTCTTAATTTCGTTTGTCACTTGTTATAGAGTGGAGTTATGTGAAGCTAGGATATATTATTTGTCTAGTCTGTATTGGATAATTTATTACATTAAGAAACCAATAATTTTCAAATATAATCAGATTTAAGTTTTTAATAAGATTCATCCTCCCATTCACACTTGCTTAATTTAAGGATATTAAATCTGCTCAGGAATGAGCTGCCTCTCAAAGCCTCATGTGCCTATTAAAGGATTTTATTCCTGATGTGTTAATAGCATTTAATTACATTAGCCCTATAGTCCAGAGACACACCACAATTGTTAAACTTGATAAACCAGGCAAATACATGCTAAAAGAGTAATGGCCAGCTCCTCAAAACCAAAAAAAATTACAAGGTGTTAATATTTTAATGTCTCTGCTATGTAACTACAGGTTTGCATAATGCTGAAATTTTAAATATTGAATGTTTAACATATTGTTAATACTCTTTTTCCTCACAAAAAAAAGTAAAATCAAGGTTACTGCAGAAATGAATAAAACTTTCTATTGAGTGTTTCTATTTGTTTCTTATTTCTGATTCCAAGAGATTAATTTAGATAAACTTTCAGCTTTTCTCTTCTTATGCCATCCTCTTGTTGTGTACAGAAAAAAGCTGCAGCAAATAATTCTGGAAATTCAGCATACTAAACGCTGTCTTGATTTCTTGTTTCCTGTTGCTAAGTAGGTTAATGGCACAGTGGCAGAAACAGACAACCATGGCTTGGGACATTTTGCAGAGATGTGGTTGGGGAGAGGGAGAGAAGAGAAAGCATGAAGTCCTGCAGTGTGTAAATCTCCTCAGGACCTCCTTCGGCAGCGCTGGCATCGATCAGGAGGGCTGGCTCCTGTCACAGTGCCCAAATGCTCCGGGTACAGGAGGCAGAGCTTCCGATGGCTGCGGACATGCAGGGATCGAGGGAGGGATGAGGTCTGCAGGGAATCACAGGGAAGGAGAAAAAAATTAGCAATATGCCATCCGGTTGGATATTTTGCTTCCAAAATTAGATTGATGCGTGTTATGGCACATTTCCATTGGTAATCACAGACTCAACATGTATTTCGAGAAGACTTAGGCCTTGAGTTTTTCTCTCACTTGCACAGAGCTAGACTTTGGGCCTCTCAAAACATGGTGTAGGCTGCATTTGTTTGGGGGAGCTAAACATGTAAAGTAGGCTTTCATTTCAGAAAAAGGAACTTTCTGGCAATTTTCCTTGCCATGATAGCCTTGGAAATGTAAACTGATATAAACTGTTTTTTGAGTTAGAAAGGAAGTAGGAGCCGGGTTCTGCCTTAGCCGGCAAGCGGTTGGTGTGTGGCTGTGAGGCTTTATGCCGGCTTCCTACCCCAGCCTGCCTGCGCCTCTCAGCCTGAGCTGGGAGAGCTGTTGCTCTGCCCCCAGAGTGGGAAGGAGAGGAGCAGGCTGACCCTGGGGTGGACCTGCAGGAACTGGCATCAGAGAGTGAACACAGGGTCTACACACAGGCTCCATTCTCACCAGTCTTGCGGCTCTAAATAAAACAGGCTTTTTGAAAATCCTATTACTCTGGGACTCCAGCTTGTGATTGAAAATACCCAGACCAATACCAAGGTGGGAGAGGGATGAGCTGAGCCACAGCTGAGGTCAGCTCTTGTTAAGGCTTAGGCTAGGGTGCCTTTTGACCCCCTACCTCAGACTTCGGAGCTGTTCAATGTTGGAACTGACTGTGGGGTCTCCATCCAAACTTGCAGTGGGGAATTGAGACAGGCCGTAACCCCTGGCTGCCAGACCTTGGTTTCCTGCAGAGAGTGCAGACAAATAAGCATCTCTAAGAGAGAATCTGAATAACGGGCAAATAATTATGGTGGTCTTTTTATACTTAAGTTGGGTTCTGCTTTTTTGTACACTTGTAATGCCTTGGCTGTGTCATCCCTAATTTATGAGTAGCTTTCTAAGACAGCATTGTGGCTTTCACATTTATAGTTTGATAAACTCCTGAAAAAAAATTTCAGGCTTGGTGTCTACTATTTGAGCAGGATTATTGATTGCTTTGTTTGTCTGCATTGGCATATGTAAAAAGCTGTGTGTGTTTATTAAAGACAAAATGTATCTTCCTTAAAAACCAGTGCCTGTAAACGTGCAGCTCATCACCATTTATACATATATTCACTTTTTCTTTGCCTGCAATACTGTGCTAGGTCTTTCCTAATTTAACTTGGGATTTATGGCTCTGTAGTGTTTTTTTCCAGTTAGGTGCCCGTATTTCTTTTCACATGAATCTCCCAGGCATTTAAAGGGATATTAGCTGCCTTGTGTTGCCACTAGAAGCAGAAGCTGAAATGGTAGCTGCCAGCAGGGATTAGCTGAGTGTGCCTTTGTTGTATCAGATACCAGGAGTATGAGCACAGCTGTCTGCCAGGTCTGGCAAGGTAGTCGCCCCGCTCTGCCTCCCCAGCGCTCCCAGGTTTTGTTGCTTGGTTTATAAATGATAAAAATTAAAATGAAATAGAAATTGTATTCCTGTGAAAAATATTGAGATTTTGAAATTCACCTTCGTTCCTCTTCCAAAGGTTCAGGACTGTCCACTGAAGCAGGAAGGATGGTCACCCAGTGGGATTGGTGCTCCCAGGGGCTTGTCTGAGATATTGGGGCCGTGCCTTGTCAAATGCCAGAGAAATGCTCACATGGAAAAAGGGTCTGAAATCACATCCCAGGCTGTAAGCAATGCCAAGGAACTAAAACATAAAAGTTTAATTGCCAAGGAAAAACAGGAGACCTGACAGTAGGAGGATGCATTTCACAGGAACTCCCAAAGGAGAACTGATATACAGTTTGAAAAATAATAGCAGGTCTGAAAAAATCAATGTTCTTGAGCAGATACAATGATAAAAATTAGGAGGCACTTTCAACAGAGACAAGGATTAGACTATTATATGAGCAGAAATAGGTCGCTGTACACATTGAAACATAGAAGTGGGATGAGTTTCATAGCATGAAGTGGGGACATTTGTGATGAGACATTATAGCCCAAAAGGAAAGAGTCTTGTAGGCTGAGGCAGGTGGAAAAGATAGAACACCCCCCACCAACTCCCTCCAAACATACGTCCCATCCTTGCAAAATGCAGCATGGCTTGGGAAAAACCAGCAACCTGACATACCCTGCTGGTAGAGTCTGTTGGCAAACACTGCAGTCTTTAGCACAGTTTTGAATTTGCTCTGCATATCCTTTTTATATCTACTGACGCTTCTCTCTAATCCCTCATATGCTGGTGGGGAGGAGTATCTATTTGCACTTGAGATGCTATTGTTATTCTCATGGTCTGTATCACTCATACTTTAACTCTCATATTATACTGACAAGATCATTTTACCCATCTCTCATGCTCTCAGTGCTTCTTTTTAATTTGCTTGCCAGCCTCCTGCCTGAATGTACTGCATGTCTGGCTCTTTCTATGTCTCTTTGTTCAGACTTCTAGTAGGACCTTACTGGAGTACAGGAGCGAATTCACATTTCAATTGCTTTTCTCTGCATCTCTCCTCGCCACTCCCTGCACCCATCCAGCCTGTCTGGCATGTTTTCTAGCTGATGTCGTCCTTCGTGATGCATTCATTTGTTTGTTTTTTCTTTTTCTCTGAATAACTTCAGCTGCTGTTTGGAATCCTTTCCACCTTTTTCTTCAAAGTGGGAACCATCTGGTCCTCCATTTGGCATGTCTCCCACAGGATTTGGGCGAGAGCAGGCACAAGGGCAGTTCCCTGCATCCTGTTCCGTTGGGTTCCAGGTCAGGGTCGAGCAGCAGTTGCTGTTTCTGCCTCTTTCTCACACCGTGTTTGTTGCTGGCAAGGCTTGGCTTCTCTTGCAGTCGCTCCTGAATTCTCATCCTTCTCCTTTTCTTGCAGATTAAAATTGGGGCTGAGGAAAAGGTCACATTAATAACAAAAGTATTAATTCCTAGGCATCCAGAATAGTTCACGTCAGTGCTACCAGGCATTGTGTCATTTTGCTTGTGTGGTTCATGAACTACATGCTAATTTTCTTTATATTTAATTACCGTCGAATGTCTCCTGTGCTTCAGGGTACAAGCCATCTTCTGACTAATTAGGGCTTTTTCTCTGAACAGGCTATTCCCTATAAGTCTACAAAGGGTTTCTTGTGTTTTCCTTTGAAGCATGTGGTAACTGGCCTCTGTCAGCAGTAAATGGATTGCTGGACACTCTGCTCCAAAAGTTCCTCTGTTATTAAATCCACAAATTTACACAAAGCAAACCTAATGAATGTAACTGATTGAGCGGGCTTGGATCAAATCTTTGGCACGCAGATGTAATGGAGTGCATATTGGGCAAGCTACTGTGCTTAAAAGAAAATAAATATATTTTATCTTAAGACAATTACACATACTTTCATGGTAAGTGTGCACTCTGTGTTAACTCCTTCTAGTCCAGGCTTTATCAGACAAGTCTGCCTTGTCATTATGTAAAAGCTGTGCAGACATCACAATTTCATCCTCTGTACTGCTTGGTCAGTGATTAAATCAGTGCATGCTGCATGTGGAAAGTGCTACAGCAATGTTAAATATTATTATTGATTATGCATATAGCAGTCAATAGCAACATACTGTGTTTCGACTGCAAAAATGATCGTCTTAATTAGCTAATGATTTTTAGTCTGATTTCTCAACAAAATGAGACATTCTGTAGTTGCTCTTTCTATGTGACTGTTCTCCCTCTCCTCTGTCTCTGTCATTTCTGAACCTGTTGGGTTCCAACAATGTCAGTTTGGTTTGACTGAGCGTGGAGATTTCAAAGGCATCAAGTCCTTACGTGTGTAAATAGGGCATCTGGAAACCCTACTGATACACCAGCAAGGGCAACTCCATGTTAAAGCAGATCAAACACCAGAGCTGCCTGCAGGCACTCACCTTGGGAAGAGATGTGCGTAGGAGTGAGGCTTCACTGATGCTGTTACCTGCTCAACAATTTAGAGGATTTTATCAAAACTTCAGCTTTTGATTTAAGAAGAGATGATGTGTCCTCTGCTCTCTCTTAAGTAACTGAAATGCTGAGATCGTGTGAAGAGCTGAGTTGTGGTTACCATTTGCTCAAAAGTGAAACTTCATATTATTTTTCTTTCCTTTGTAGATCAGGTTATCCATTTCAATAAATGAACCAAACATGCTAGGCTGCTGTAGTCACTCTTTCAGAAAGAATAAGAGCCATTTAATGTGCCAGACAGTTTGTGATGTAAATGACAGAAAGCTGCCTCCATGTGCAGGACTCCCCTTACGGACAGGTTATGCCAGGCTTCCTCACACAGCAGTCACTTTCTACTAGGAACCACATCTCCAAAGCCTTTGTACAGACATAAAACCATCTCATTTTCTGAAGCTGGGTCATGTCCAAGCATATGAGCTTCTTCAAGCATGAAATTCCACTTGACCCCATTAAGGTTTCCTTGGCATCAGATATGTACACCACAGAGTGGATAATGTTCATAACTCATTTCACATTACCCCCGGGTAGTGCCAGTGGAGAAATCCTGTCTAGTCTAATGCAATCAAAGCTGTGAATATGAAGAAATTGAAACATCTGGCCAGGTTCCTCTGTTGTGCCCCAGGAGGTGTGACATGAGAGATTCAGGTCAGAAAGAGGGGCACAAAGGCATCTCTCTGGGGATGTATGTGCTGCAGAGGACAGATGTCCCAGCAGTGTCACCAGCAGCACCAAGGGGTGCCTTGGCTGTGCATGTCACCTCAACTAATTTCTTATACCTACACTGGAGTTCAAAGGTGCAAGTACAGTTCATGTAAATTTGTCTAAGCTAACCCGGGAGTAGGGATCTGCACACAAATAGGAAGATGCTGTGGGCAGGAGGAGCTTTTCTGGGCTGCATGGATGCTGGAGTCCACTCATGCACTGCAGTGCTGTGGAGGGGTGTAGCTCACGGACTGGGGCGGGTACTGCATGCATGAGGGTAGGGACTCATGCCACGGAGGCGTGTTTAAATTCTTACAGAAACTATTCTCATTACACTTGAAAATTTGTTATGTTTTTATTTAGTGCCCAAACTCTGCTTGGTCTTGGCCCCTCAACTTTGCAGTGCTAGGTGAGAGGTTCTCCAAGCTGGTTTCTTACTAAAGGGAACAGATATTTTGCTGGAAGTCTCCAGGGCACACTGCTTATGCCTGTCAGGGATGTTTGTTTTTCCCTTGGTGTTTTTGCCTATGCTGAGCAATTCTGATGCTCTTGTGGATTTTGTCCTTATAGTCATAAATATTTTTAGATTCTTTAACTAGAATTTCCCTATACAATATGTAGAGTGTTACTCTTCTATTGCCTATTTTTAAAGGATGAGGCATTGCTCTCTAGAGCACTGCCATTTCCTTCTCCATAATTAGATACCCTTGCCAGAGTTTCAACTATTGTGATAGAACCACTTCCTTCTGAAACTGCTGAAACTTACTGCGTGCCTTGAAAAGGAGAGGAGGGAGAGGCAAGAATGGTGATATCAGACTTCAGCTTTTAAAACCAGGCCCTTTTTTACTGGATGTCTCCTGAAGTGATGTTTTAACAGGGATTGATGACTAGACATTTCTAGTCTTTACATTTCGTAGTTCAGTGGGTTTCAGTACAGAAGAGACCACAAACTTGTTCTCGCACAAGAGTGATGATGGACAGAGTAGAAAATAAATAGTTTGTAAAATTCTCCCTCATCCAAGTTTCAGGGAATAATACTTTTACCATTATTGTTCAGCAGAAGTCACATTAGCTTAGCTGGATGTGATGGCTTAGCTGTATTGCCTTAATTAAAGCAGTTAAACTGTTTATTCACAAAGTGCCAGTGTGTCTGGGATATGTGTTTGGAAAGAATGAAAATCAGCTTTCCACAGAGGATGCTTTCTTTTTGAAGGATGTTTATAGCCTGGTCCCCAGGTATTCTTCCTTTCTGAACACATACAATTTTTTCAGTTATCACTGGCCGTTCACCACGATGATTGATAACAGCACAAAAACAAATAGTTATTTAACCACTATAAAAAAAAGCCTTTCATAACAAGTCTTGAAGAATGGCTCACATTGTACAAGTACGATTTTGCTGGGCTGTCTGAATCAAAATTAACCTGCTTCCTTCTGTGTCAGGGAGGATGTAATGGATGGCTCTCAGTGCTGGCAGGTTACTCCTGCCTGTCTGCTTGAAGTTACTCCTTCAAATGTGGGCCAAGTTGACACAACTTGAAATTTACCCTCAGGCAACATTCAGGACCATATTTGATGATTTTTGGGCTCAGTCCTACTCTCTCTGGGCATATGTTCTCACAATAAAAATATGCTCCCCTTCCCTGACTTGACACTAATTGCTCAGCCAAGAAGTGAAGGATTCTGACACTGATTTAAGCACGTACTCGAAGCCATCATTCTTCAGCACAAAAATTAGAGGCAGTAACATATACTTAGCTACACTTCAAGTGCAGCAGTATCCTTTAAACACATACTGAGGTGCTGTCCTGAGGAGGGAAACTTTCTGGGTCCACTCTGTGACCTGTCATTTCTTACTTAGAACTCACTTGTCACAAATGATGAGACAACATGTGGGGACACCCACGGCATCTACGACTTTCCCACAGCATCAGGAACAATGAGACGTCTATGGTAATCAGTGGAGCACTTTCTGGAACAAGTAACATTCCCTTTTATCCTCTCTGCATCTCCTGGGGGATTTCTCTTGTTTTCCATCCCCTTATGTTAACTAGCTGAAGCCTTGGGACTGCCACATAATGTCTGGAACCTTTTCTTTGGTGTTTTTATTTAAAGTCTCCAAAATTTGCAAACAGAAAACTAACTCTGCATAGACAACTAGCCAGTCCCATGCTGCATGATTACTAGCTGCACCACAAGGAGAAGCGAATGTGGGAGCCAATGCCTGGAGAAATGTTTTTAAAATATCTTTAAATTTTTTTTTTTAATTTGACTTTCACTCTTTGTTTTTAGACTGTCTGTGGTTTTTGACATGTACATTTGGCTGTCTTGAAATGCGTGTGACTCCTTGAATGCTCTACGGCAAAGATGTGTTTTTGTTTCTGACCACCTCCCTAATCTTCAGCTCTACAGCCTTTCTCAGTGGGGAGGCTCTGTTTTCTCTTGTGTCCCGAGGAGGCAGCAGCATATGTCCAAGAGGCAAATCCTCCTGTAAATCCCTATTTTGTGATGACTTCTCAACTATGACTATGTACTTCAAATTACTAAGATGAACCTTGACTGCCTGTTTTTAACACATTAAGTGTTAACTGTGTTGACTCAATATTATTTGGTCTCTTCTATCAAGACTAGCAAGTTAAATACCCTATAGAAGGCTAAGCATATTGTCCTCAGTGAAACTTGTATTTTTCTTAAGAAAGGTAACAACTCCTTGAAAAGTTTTATTCTTCTCCATAAACGCATATTGTTTGACATCACACCACCTTCCATCACTTTTTTTTAGCTGCATTCAGTATCAAATGCTTCATTATTTTCCTCTGGTTTCAAGTAGGGCTGAGAAGTCTACAATTATTAGGATCATCTCATTTACCCCTGTCAAATATTGACACTAAATATTTAATATTAAATACTGATAGTAATGGGTGAAATGTAGAATTGATTATTGTACCAGACTCCTGACCCTAACGCAGTCTGGCAGGCTCTCAGCCCTTACTGCGGGGTCCTGCCAAAGAGCTGAGGGCCTGAGCACTTGAAGAAGATACAACTTGAAGGACCTGCCTCCAGTGTGCAACCCTCTCTGTCATTGTTAGCCAGTCCAAGCGCATGCTCACTTTGTGTTTTGACAGTGTATGAAAACTATTTAGGAATCATAGCACTGGCATAATCCCTTCCAGGTGAGCCCTTGGTTGTCTGTGGTGTTTCATGGTTTTAGGCACTTTTACTGAAATCTGGAGCACAAGGCAGATTCCCTTCTGATCAACATCCCTGAGAGATAAATGTAGGGCTATTCATCAACAGTGTTGGGAGAAACCTGGCAAGTGCAGCAGCTGTAGTTACATCTGTTTGTAAAGTGAAATCAGATCCCATAGGTACTGTGTATGGATGAAAAATAGACAAGAGTTTTGTTCTAAGGCTTCCTCCTTTTGTATTTCCCAGGATGTGTGTGTGAAGCATCCAGCATCACCAAGCAGGTGCTCTTTGCATCCGTTCCGCGTTTCTATTCATACATTTTTACTGTGATTGCTCTTTCAGGGGCTATCCTACTTGATAGCTGAACAAATTAAGGCAGTTCTGGATTGGAAGGTCTGCAATCACCAGGTTGACCTATATCTGACAGTTGTACTACTTTAATTTCTTCACACCACCTCTGCCTCTTGCATGACAGCCTTCTAGTATATGGATGTTTTGTAGTGGAAAGTTGCTGAACGAGGAAGAAAAAACTGGCCACTCACCTAGAATATGAATCATGAAGAGCTTTCTCAGAGCTGTCTATTCTTAATTTCCTGTGGTCAGTCTGTTAGCAACATTGCTGGTGGAAAGCCAATATGATCTGTGTTGCTATTTCAAAACAAATGCCTCTTTATCTGGTAAGATTATGTGTTCTTTCAGCTTTCCAAGCAATTCCAACAGGAAATAAAAGAAAATCAAATGGCATTCTTCTCTTCTTTTTTTTTTCTTTCATATTATTTCCCCCACTGTTGGAAGTAGAAATGCTTAAAAAAATACTTAACACATACAAAATAATAGTAGTAATAATATTATATAGAGATATCTTGTCTGTAAATCAGTGGTGACAGTCAACCTGCAGTCCAAGCAAACAAAAAATGTTCAAATGGCTTTACTGAAAATCAATGTGCATTTGTAACTGAGGATTGTTTTAAATTCTTTGTGTTCATTGCTGGCTTTGTAGTGATGACACTTTCAGGGAATGCTACAGCTTTGTTTCCAAGAGTTAGTCTTAAATTGCTGGAGCAGGTAACTGAATTTCCTCCCTGTTTTCTTTTTCCACCTGTCCTAACTGCCATCATTCTCGAGTAAAAGGAAGCTGGGTGGCAAATGCTTCTGTAGTTTACAATATTGCCTATGGCACAGGTACGTTAGCAAATGCAAGTAGGACGTAATTCCCACATAATTCCCTGTCAATGGCAGCAGTCACCTCCCCATCCACAGAGGAGGACATAACATAAAGCAGGAGGATGAGAAGGACCCTGGTGCTTGGCTGTGCTCCTCAGACACTTGCTCTATTGTCACGGATGTAACACTTCTCACATTTTGGTGGTGGCAAATTTTCCAGCAACAGTGTAAGAATTTTGTTCCTGATGTTTTTCTCTCTGCACAAAAGAAAAAAAAAAAACACTTGTGCCTCAGCCAGTCCAGGGAGTGTAGCTTAAACTGATGTCAAAGGCAGATTTCCACTAAAACGCTGAGTTTGTGGTGGGGCAGCAGAGGTGTTGGTCCCTTGCAGAGCCTCCTGCAGAGGGGTGGGACTCCGGTGAGCCACAGCGGCTGATCTGAAGGTCCAGTTGGCTCCAGGTGTAAGAAGAGCTACTTAGAGGTCCCTCAGCTGAGTGGGGTTGTAAAGGTCGCAGGGCATTCTCAGCTCCTCAAGCTCGATTTTCCAAGAAAAAGTAGGTTGCTTATTTTTTTAAATTCAGTTTTATATTTGTGTATGTCAGCTGTTTGTTGGAGAACTGTTTTTCAGCAATTCCTACTTCTGTCTGTGTTGGCTTCTGGCAGCATTTTTAGTTTATGCAATCTGGTGGGTTTTCAAGGTTGTTTTTCCTCAACAGAGGTCTCCCCTGTATTGTTATTCTATCCGTGTGTACACTATAAACTTAGGTGACCTTTTCTATGCACAGCTCTCAGGTACGTGTGGATCTCTGGAAATGCTAAATCACAAAACTGCTGTGATCAGGTCTGTGTGCTCTGCACAGTCTCCAGCGACTGGGCAAAGCTAAGGTGCATTTTTATACACTGAGTAATAGAAATTGAGTAAAAAGTGTTTTGTCTGGGGAGTGTGGTAATTGTCAAGAAAAAGACTATTCTAACCTTTCTAAAAAATGCAAGAAGACTGTCCATCTTATGACTGAAGATTAAAAGAGAGAATGCTGCTTTCATTTGACTTTTGCCTGATCGTCTAAGCAGTTTCACATGTATGCCATATGCTTGCATTATTTATACTTTCACATTTCGTTATGTATATATTACTCCATCTGTGTTTTTTTCCTTTTAGTCTTTAGCATTCTACATTAGGATTGTATTTGAATAGAAATATCTAAAATAAGTTAAAACACCTGTTTCACTACATGAAGTACAGCACGATATATTTTTCAGACAGGAGTCCTAATTAATGTTTTTTCTGGTTTTCTTACAAGATACAAGATTATGTATTGGGCATAGAAATGCTATCTTAAGTTATGGCCTACTGACTTGTTAAAACAAGACTGAATTAAAAAAGAAAAGTCTCCTACAGGCAAATCAACTTGTGTCATCCTTGGTTGCTTTATTTGAATAATTTTGCATATAAAGTGGTAGCATTCTGGGCATAGTGAAGACTTTTTGTAGAGTTTCTGAGAATGGTAAAAACCATTACTTTTCATGTAGCATGTGAAACAAATACCTTCTCAAAGCTGACTGTTGTTAACTATATTCTGTGCTCAGCATGTTGACTGAAAGTCCCTATCACCTGTGCTGCTATATAAAGAAAGGATTCTGTAAGATGCATGCTTTAGCTTCAGGAATCATTCTATCAGCAAAAGCAGTCTGCTTGAAAGACATGGGAATGAGAGAGAGGAAAAAAAGATAGATACTACTTGATATGTGTGAATCCTATTCTAGCTGCTTACAAAATATCAGTTTTCCAAAAGGAAAAAAGTTAGAAAAAGCTTTCATGCTCTGCTGTTAGAGATACCCCAGCTCATTAGCACGTCTCCTCAAACACGAATGAGTTAGGGACAGCTGACTTGGATACCAGAAGGATGAATGTGGCACAGAAAACCAGGAAAGAAGAAACCTAAAATATGGTGAATTTCATCTAAGAAGTTTTTCAGGGAATATACAAAATGAGATTAAAAAGTCACATAATATATGTTTTTTCAGGGTGAAGGGAGGGAAAAAAAATGTTGTTTCTTAATTAATGTACTGGCATGAAGCAGTGCTAAGGGTTCAACTGAGTGTTCATAGCTGCTCCTTCAGCAAACTATGAATCTTCTGGAAGTTCCTTTTTGGCTAAGATATTGAGTCCCATCTGATAAATCACCATGATTTTACATATATCTGTTCTGCATGATGCAATTACTTGAGCTAGCTATAAATGGGTTAGATAAAATACCAGAAATAGTTGAACTGCTAAAATGTGGCATATGTGGAAAGCTACTTAATCTGGGCAAACAAAATAATACCGCTGCTTTTATACAAGTTAGCTGCTGTCTAGGCATACCTGTAGCCTCCTAAATCTCTTAGTACTTTTGAAAGTTTTACTGCTACACTCATCAGTCATTTTATATGCTTTAGAAAGCCATGAAATGGCTGTTTAATTATGCAAAGTGAAGGTATAATTAAATTTCACTGGAACTGTGGGGATTTGAATATGATGAAATAAAATGGGTTTAGCTTTATAGGCTCAGTGTGCCACAGAGTAACCACAAAGCCTTTTGATTTTCTTTTTTTTTTTTCAGATCTGTAAATATCTCTGGCGGAATGGAGAGCTTGGGCCCAAGGTGGTTCTCTGCTTTTACGCCAGACAATATGGATGTACACTCATAAAAGTTAGATGCTGCCAAGCACAACTCAAAGATGATATTTGTTTTGCTCTAGAATGCTGCCAGTGATGTTAATATGTACATCTGGAACTTCTTGAAACCTGGTAACAGGAACAGCGACAAAAGCCACATGAAGAGTCTAAATAAGCAGCTCTACAATACAACTCTCAAATGTAGTAGCATGAGACTGGACACTTAGGCACGAGGACTGAGAATACAATACTGCCAGCTTGCCAACGTGAGAGCTGCTAGCTCAGCTGTTCTGGATAATCAGGCTGCTTGCTAAAAATGGGTGTAAGAGATCAGCTTTTCCTTGATATTTGCAGCTTCAAATCTTCCTCCTTCAGCCTTTTAGCACAGAGCTGGCTGGTTGCTTCTGTGTACTGATTACCATGTAGGATAGTGTGGTAGAGGTTTGGTTTCACTTTCCTCTTTCTGATTTAAGACCCATTTTAGTGAGAACAAATTGAAACCAAAATGTGTTTAAAAATTGAGGTATTGTTGCTTTCCAACCAATGGAGTAGAGACTGAGGAGGAAAAAATGGCTGAGAGAAAGAAAACGTGGTGGAAATGCAGCATTTCTCATCTAGGTCTGGCTTTCCTGAAGGGTGCTCAGTGATGGTGGGCTGGTACATGTTGGCTTTTCTCTGTCTTCAGTAAAATGCTATAATCCTGAAAGTTAAACAGAAGAGGGGAGGTGCTTTGTACAGCTGTGGATCAGAGTCACAGCTCAAGATCCCTCTATGATGTGGTTGTCTACTATTGCAACTCTGTGGTAGAGTGATACAAAATATGCAACTGGCATTACATAGGTGTTAAGGGCAAATGTATAGCTCATATCATGACTTATTTCTTATGGTGTTGTCTGATTTTTACCTGTTGAGTCTGAATTTTTCAACTGACTGTCTGACTTGAGCTGGACTCTTTTTTGTTCACTCCAAAACAAGTTTGAATGTAATTCAGCCATTTCCAGAGTGTGCCTACGTAGAAAATGCCTATGTTTTTTTTCTCTTTTCCTCTTTTGTGGGCTCCCGTGTGTGGTTTTTTATTTATTTATTTATTTATTTTAATCAGAACAGTTTGCAAATCCATTTCAGGGAGAAACAGCATAATCATCCAAAATCCAGGAGATAACTTTGAGCTGGAGACCTTGTTGTCTCTCTGAGACCTCCCAGGGTTAATAGGAGCATGCATTGAAAGCCACGCCAGGGCTCAGCAACTGGGCTGGAGAAGCACCTACTGTGTGCTGCGCTGTTCCTTCCTTAGGCCACGTTCAGTGCCCTGCTAGGTGGTAGCCACTTAATTAAAATAACTAATTATATATTCTGCTTTAAAAAGGCAATATAAGTGGGTTTATGATTTTCTTTTGCCTATATGCCCTTCCAGTTGGCCCAGAGGGTCTATTTTCCGGGTGGATTTTTTCTCAGTAGTCATCACCAGAGAATCTTTCTGCTTCATAGACACTTGTCAATCCAAACTTACATGTAAAAAATTGACTGCAATTTGCAGCACTGTCATAATGTGTCCATGCAAGAGTTTAAAGCAAAGTGACATTTCCTTACGGTTCTGGTTTACCTATAGAGTGTAAATGTACTTGTAGCATGGGATTTTGGAATTATCATAATTATATAATGTCACTTGTGAATTGGTCAGAAGTTCATGTAAATGCACTAATTTGCACAGATTCTGATGACTGGTAGGTGTATAAAATGCACAATAAAAGTGGAGGAAGAAAATATTCTAACTTGCATAACAATGATACAGCAGAAAAATCAATACTGCTTTCTATATTGCAACTTCTAGCAAGAAGTATTGCTTACCACTCTATATCTATCAGGGATGAAGATCTGTCTGTGGTTAATTATTGTGTTCAACTGCAGTGCTTTGGGCTGCATTTCTGGTCTCTGAATAATCTCAGAGATTAACCATGGTCCTATACCAGCTCAGAATCTGATCTGCAGGTTTCCAAATGGCAGTGGGTGTTTAGTATAATTGTTTTTCTCCTTTAGTCTCTAAATACTACATCAAAAATTCAATTTTACTTGGACGTGGTTACATAGCTCCCATAATTGTTTAAGCAAAGTTTTGGAGATCCTGCACTACAAATCATGGGTGGGTGGGCAGTGAGTGCCTGTGTTGGGAAAGCCCTGCTGGCCTTGGCACCTCCTGTACCACTGCAGAGCCCTGAAGTGACCTGCAGCAAAAGTTTCCCTCTGGATTATCCATTAGCTGAGGAGGAAAATGACATTCAGCAGTGATACCCTGCCTTTATTTCTTTGGTACTGCTTCCTGACCTCACCTATGGGCTTTTTGGGAAGTGTGAGTGTTTTTCTTCATTCTTTCATAAAGCTACCTGAGCACTACTGTGTGGCGTTGGACCATCCTCTGAGAGAGCTGGCTCCTGAAGTCTGAGGAAGTTTGACCAATTTGTTACGTAATAGCTGTGGTGTATAAACCATTTACTGACTTGCCTACTTCGAGGTATTTTCCTGTAAAAAAAGGAACAAGACTTCCTAAGGATAGGTGAAATTGAAATACAATTGCAGAGCAAAAAGATGTTTTTTGAGACAAATCAGCTGTTTCTCTACATTCTAAAGCTTTTGAGGTAGATGACTGTGCCTCTTTAGGTTTCTCAAAATCTTTCCAGACTACAAAGTGAGACAGAGGAAAGGCTGAGACAGAGGAAAGGCTGAAACAGAAGTGGTATGAAGTTACAAGCACATCAAGCACTTTAAAAGATGTGCTAGAGGTACTGGCCACAGTCCTACCTAGACCTGAAATTATAATGTTGAGGGGGGGGACAGTACCTATTGATGTCAAAAAATGATACAAAAAAACCCCCAACAAGATGAAATGGTTCCTTTCAGAAAACAAAGGTAATTATTTATTCTAGATCATTTTACCAACAATCTTGCAATGGGGGAAGGAAGAAATCCTAATGGTTCATTTGAATTTAGCGTTTGATATATTAGTCCTGCTCCTCTCTTTAATGCAAAAACTTCTGCACACTTGCACACCTTTGTAACGGCCCTTGGTTTTCTTTCCCTTCTTTGTGAGAATATCCTGATAACTGCTGAATTGAACATTTTAAATTATTTCTGTCACTTTGCCAGTGCTGCATGGTTCCTTCACCTTTTCAAAAATGTGATGTTATGGGATAACTTGAGGTAGCATATACAGTGAACAGGTGATATTTTTTTGTCATATGATTAAACTTTAAACAAAACTCTTTGGGGCTTGTGTATGCATGAGCTAATTCCTGCAGGGAGCTTATGGCCAAGCTTGCTGATGACTAAATTGATTTGTTTGCAGAAGTGCTGAATGGGTAGATAGCAAGACTTCCCACTTGGCTCTTGCTTGTCTGATTTCTTTTTCTTCCTTTCAAATATTATTTTTCTCTAGAATATAGAGCAGGCTGTTGTTAATGTTTTCATCTCTATTTGGGCAAGCTCTCCAAGGGTGACCTTATAAAAGAATAATCTTTCATTTCTATGAAAAGAGCTTGTCTACTACGGAAATCAGTTGGCTTGAAGACTTGTGATTGTATGTAACTGAGATCTGTGGGAGAATGGAAAAAAATTAAAAGAAGTACAAGCTATTCAGACTTAAAACTGTAATAAAAATAGGTTGTCAGCAACTGGTGTTCTTTTCATGCTGCCAACTTTCTGTTTATTACACTGTTGTCCATCTGTCTAGGTCTGTTGCTCTTGGAGTTTCCTAGTAAAATGAACAGGATATTTTTCCCCCTGAAATCAGTATTCTGATGAAATCTGCAGACCAGCACGGATGAGGGACTTGATCTTACCTTGTCCCTTTTCCCACAGGCATTGTTCCAAAGTCTGTGTTTTGCTTGCAGTGTGTGAGGGTTGTGTTACAACACGAGAAAGGGAAAAGAGAGGTTGAGGTAGCACTGGCTGTGTGGAGAGATGAGAGGAGCTCTTTAGTATTGGAAGAGTGGGCCGGAGGGGAAAAGGACCTGAACATGTGTTTTGTTAGAAATATCTTACAGGGAGGAAGCCAAAATAAGCAGTGAACAAGGTATCTCCCTTTTCTGAATTCTGAAGAAGGAGGAAAAATCAGTGATACGCACTGGTACATGAACTTTTTAGTCTAAAGGCTAGCATGTTTAGTGACATGAAAGCACATCTTTATAAAGTCAGAGTGCATTTTTGGTTTGGTCTGTGGTGGCCACTAAAGGCTTTATACTAATGCTGTTACCAGGAGCAGCTGCATTATAGCACTGCTTACTTATTTATTCACTATAGTGACAGTTATATTTCATGTAGCAGCTGCTGAAGCCAAGACTATTCAGCAAGGACAAAATGTGATAAAACTTCAAAGAGATTTTCTTCTGCGCTATTAATTCTTTATATAGGAACAAATAGTTTTCTACTAGTATTTTTAACTTTCCTCTTTAGTATTATCAAAGAAATTCATTAGCTGCTAGTTAAGAGTGTCAAGTTCCCTTTATAGCATTTGACTTTCTTATGTGCATATCTGTTCTAGATTTGTAAAACCTATATGCAGGAAAGTCATTACTATGACGGAAACAGCCCACCTCACGTTATGAACACTTTCACATTTCCTTAATTCCTCTTAGTGTAATGAGGACTTAGCCTCTGGGCAGAGGGAGGAGAAAATCCATGTGTAGTATACAAATGATTTAGGTAACTCTTGACACATGCAGAAAATGGTATCTCTTTTGGAAGGGTTACTTTTACTTGATTACTTCTACTTTTTAGCTAAGCTTGATGGGAAAAGGGCAAGCTCCATCATGCAGGATACCAATGAGATTCTCAGGTTAGTGAGCAAATATAGCCAGAATGTCTGTGGCTTAAGGGTCTTTATTCTGCTGTCATTTTTCAATGTAGTCGTTTCTGTTTTGCTGGAAACTAGATCAGACATATCTGTGGGTTGTGTGGGAGTTTTGGGGTTTGTTTTTGGTTTTTGGTTGGGTTCCTGCTGGCAGCCATGCACTGGTGAGTGGATCCAATACATTTGGTCACCAGTGTAAAAACATGTCGTTGCCTGGGCTGCATTCGGCCTGGCTGGGGAGTCTGTAATGAGGTAGCCAGGCTTGTGCTTGCAGGGTCTTGTGGTGACTGACTCCAGGCAGACCTGCTCCCTGCCTGTGGCAGAGCCAATGGTGCAGTGGGCCTGCCTGCTTTTGGGAACTGACTTTAGAGCACAGACAATTCCTCATCTTTCCTGCATCTGCATGAGGAGTTTGGCTACTGCCCAGCAGAGAATGACACTTACAGGAAAAGGTTGTTCGGCCCATTGCTGTGAACAATGTGTCGCATCCTTCATTTTAAAACCGATACTAACCACTTTATTATATACTTATTTCTCTCTTAACTTTGAAGGAAAGTATCTATAACTTCTGGTAAAGTACCAGAACTAGACTCTGTAGACAGTAAACACCTCTTCCAAGGTAATAGATGGTGTATGTATAATCAAATCCTGTCAGAAGTTGCTACCAAAGACTTTTCAGGCTTTCTCACAGTTGAGTAATGGCAGCTCTGTGAAAATACCTTTGATTCAGGATTTGCTGTGCATGATAAAGAAGGCAGAATTGATACTTGCATTTTACATGCTGAAGGTCCATGAAAGCAGTACATATACATAGGACACCAATAAGGTGACCAAAATGAACACTCATGTGCTGTCTCATGTGCAAGATATTGCCCTCTCACCTCTTGATTTTCATGAGCTATTGCAGAGCTGTAGTGATGGAAAACAAGCTGCTATATTTAACTGTATTTTTAATACATGCCAGTAACTGACATATGTTTCATATGTTTAGCTCTAATTAACAGGTTTCCAAATTTATATTATCTAGCTTTCTGTAAGTGTTTATTTTTGTGCAGCACATATAATGTTATATTTACAGAACCAGTCAGAAATTTTTCAACAAAACAAATGTCAGAAAGTGGCAATTTGTTGAAACTTTCTTAGGGAATGTGGAATTTTTCATGAAAAAATTTTTTCTTAAGAAGCTTTGATGTGCCTTCAAGTATGGGTTCTGATCTGGGGAAGGAAGAGACTGCTACCCTGGGGTGTAGGAAACTGAAGGAGCTGATTTGGGATGTGCTCTATTTGGCAGAGCAGGGAGTTGATCCTGGTGAATTTTATCTCTTTGGCTAATTTATATCCCAAGAGGGAATGCAGAAATACTAAGTCTCAAAAAGATCCCATGTGGATCTAATCAGAGCAAAAATTATTAAGCTTCTGCAAGTAATAAAACCCCTGTTTGAGCTGTTGCCATCTTTGTAGGATCGCGGACACTGAGCGCGGCACGCAGAGCTCGTGGGCAGCACTGGGCCTTTGTAACCTGCCTCTGGCTTCATGTGACAGGCCTGGCTCCTCCTCCTGCTCAGCCACACTGGAAATCAGACCCAGCCTCCACAGAGACCTGCTCCCTGCCAGGATGATCCAGGGATAATTCTGTATGAGAGGGCTCCCTCTGGGCCAGGAGTCAGGGGTGGAATAAACAATGCAGTCTTTTACCAGTCTCTTTGAAGGTACCTGTGGGAAAAGCCATGCCTCAGCTCCTTCCTCCTCCCCCCCCCGCCCCAAACCTCGTGCTCATTTAATTCCTTTTGAACTTTGGATATCAAACATAAAATGCTGGACCTGGTTGTCCTCATTCACACTAGTCTCAAAGAACATAACTTCACATGAGCTGGTGAGAAGTTTGCCAAGCCCATTTATCTGCCTAGAGGTTTATAGGATAAAGGGGCACAAAAAACATCTTTCCTTGCTTTTCAGGTCATGATCTGTAAAAGGAAGCTGCCTCTGCTGATTGCTGGCAGGTCCCAAGGAAGGGCTGCATTCAGAGGAGGGGGACAAACTCACAAGGAAGTTTGTGTGCCAAAATGCAGTCTCCATCAAGTAAAGCAATCTCATTCTTGCAGGTAGTTTGTAAAAGAAATGGTCTAATTTGCCTTGAGTACATATTTTTGCCCTCTTTTTTTTTATAACAGAAATAGTTGTCAGATTCTTTCCCTATAGAGAAATTTCTTAGAAGTAAGTTTTCTGTGTCTCCTCTAACACCAAGTGTTTCTGCATTGGGGTCCAGTGGAGCCAGAACTCGATATGGCTGTCCTGCCCAAGGTGTTCAGAAAGGTATTGGTTACCTTCACTAGAGTGTGGATGTGGCATTGCTGCTTGTCATGCTTACTGAGCTTTCCTTTAGCACTGGAGCTGGTAGTTCTACTTTTCTGATACCCCAGGCATGTAAAATAACTTCGTTGTTTGGAACCCCATATCTTAGCTGTTTTCTGTGCAGCTGCTCTCTCCTACATGCTAAAGGTAAAGAAAGCATCAGCATCTCACTTCTGGCTCCCCTAGTTGTTGCAGAAGTTTCAGTAAATCCTTGTCATATTCTCTGTCTGTGTAGCATTTGGCTTTTTTTTTTTTTTTCTTTTTTAACTGAGCTCTGTATCTTTGAAATGTGATACCACGGTTTCCATCATTACCTCCCTACATAGGGTCTGATTTTGAAACACACATTTTCACTACGGTGAAACCATCTGCTACGTGTGGGGAATTAGCAGTACTAGGCATAATGTTTCTTTATACTATCTAGAAATGTGCCCAAATAGTGCAATATGATTTGGTATAACAAGATTTAAATGCCTGTTCAGTGCATAGATCTGCAGTAAGGCCATTTTCACATCATCTTGCATTGGCTTACATTATGTTGTATCGAATTTCATTTTGGGTTTTGTTTGCTGATGTCATACAGGACCTGCTGTTGCTATTACCTCAGATACATGTGTTTTTAATAATAGTGTTCTGAGATTCAGATATAGTTGAATTTACATGAACTGAACCATGAATGTGTTATAGGCTGCTATGTATTTACTGGACAGTAAAAGCATACCTGTGGGTAGTTACTGTAGAGTAGTAAATGTGCTGTAAATTCACACTTAACCTCCCTGGTGGAACCTGTTTGTGGAGCCATATCTAAGGGTGGTCAGGAGTTAGAATAATATTACTGTTATTCTTTTCATAAGTCCACAGCATTTATAGAGCTCTGAGCAACCTGTATACTTCTTTTCACAATTTCTATTTATCTATAAAGGCTTCTGTTTTCTTCTTTTCTTTTATTTCAGCATGTCTCTTATACAAACCTGGGTGCATTCTTTTCATACAGTATTGAATTACACTTTCCTGGGCATCATACAAAATGCTTCCCCCCCCAGTAGTTGGTGGCAATTTTGTGTCTTTTCAAGCCTTACATCCCTTTAAAATATTAACTAATCCCTAGCCCATAATTTGGAGGTAATTATAATCTGTAATTTGCAGAAGTTAAAACTGAGGCAGAGAGGTTAACTTGCTGCAGATGTAGTGATACAGCAGTAAAACATGAATTAATCATTACAAGCATCCTTGTAGAACCACTAGTGCAGAATCTCGTCAGGCATCTAAAGTGTGTGTGGCTTCCCAGCTCCCAGTCCCTAAGTTGCACCACTAATCTTCATAGCATCCCCTCTGTGTGTTTTTTGTGTCCCTGATGATGACTGTTCATCAAGAATGATGTATGCTAAGCTATTAGTTACATTTCCATGCTGTCAGAATGTAAAAACTGCTGATGTTGAAAGATGTGGGGACACCTTTTGCTCCCTCCCTCCATCCTGTTTCTGCAAGCCTTTTGCAAATTATCAGTGTTGAAAGAAGTAAAGAGGAAAGGAAGATGAATGCATGACTGAAGAAAGTTTGAGATGCCAGAAGCCTGATAAGCTTCTGATGTCCTTTAGCTTCCTGGCAGGATGTAAGGGACCAGAAATCTGTTTTTACTATTTCTAATTTTATGAGATGCTGTTGGCTGAGAAAAAGAATGTTGAGGCCAAAGTATGGGTTATGAAACACTTTATCTCTCCTTTTGTTCAGGCTGATAGTGTCCAGAAAAAGCAAATGTTTCACATGGATCCTTGGTGTTCTATGCTGACTTATGGAGAAATGTGACTCCACTCTCAGCACACCAGAGCAGGAATTCTCTCACATATTTGCCATCACAGATCAGGCTCTCTCCATACCAGAAAGATTGATGTTCTCTCTAATAATTTAATAGCAATAATTATTATCTAATAATATAAATGGTATAATTTTATATTTGATTGCATTAAAATATAATCTAATAATATAAAATAATAATTATTATCTAATAATCTAAAAATCTCCTTTAATTCTGACCCACTTTTCTTCAGTGAAATTATGCTCACAAGAAAAATCAAACCATGTTTTACTTCCTTTTATAACCCCTCCCTGCCTCTACTGCAAAACACCACAAGGTCTAGCAGGAGTAGGATTTAGGCTGTAGTGTGTTACAATTGTTGCAAATATTCATCTTGGCACCATACCAAGTAGTTGGAGAACATTTCAGCTCTACAAAGAGATGAAAGAAGTACAAAAATCTAATTGGAAGTGGTGTGGTTGAGAGGAGTGGGAGGATTTAAGGCTAATATCTAATAACTACAAGCTATGTTCATCTGCTATTTGTGTAAGTGAAGTACTTGGAAAGAGCAAGATGGCTTCTGAAAGGGCCTTCACAATAATGTATAGAATACATGTTGAAAACATTTTTATGTCCAGAAGAAAGGCTTGAATCTACTTTGTGCCATCTTTTATTTGAAATCAATAACAAAAACTGTGTTTGCTTGGTAGATTTCCCCAAAAGAAGAGTACTGCCAGCTCTTGAAATGATAGATGTATTTTTCTTATCTTTCTCCAGACTCTTTAAACACATTTGAGTCTGCACTGGACCTAAGCAGTGTGAAGCACTGAGTGTTTCCAAGGGGCTTGTGACTTACAGGCAAGGATGGCTGGGCCCCAGCATCATTCAGTCCTGCTTCTGCTGTGTCTCTTGTCTGTGTGCTGGAGTTACAGCTGGTGAGGGTACTCCAAATGCAGTGCTCTCTGGGGTCCGAGGGATGGCTTTTTGGGAAGGCAGTGCTGTCAACTGGATCATGGTTTCAAGCCCACTTCGTGCAAGCTGCTGAAGGTGCACCAAGATGCTCAGATGTTATTCTTCAGTGACAGGCTCAGAGTACCCTAGAGCCAAGAGGCTTTTATGCTGTTCTACCCCTCCCACCAGATTTCTCTCCCCTGTAGAGATCCTGTTTTGCTTCTCTCACTGCTTCTGCAGAGCTGTGCCCTGGTGCCATGTGAAGAGTGGTACACAGCTTCTGGCAATGCAGCACTTCCAAAGGAAGAGCCAGACTGTCTGGGAAGTGCTGAATTGTGGTGCACCCAACAATTCTGGGCACTTTGGTTTAATGTTTTATGACAAAGGATATTATTGAGTTACCTAAAGTTTTGTGGCTCTCAGCTCCTAGATTTTTTTTTTTTTGGTATTTCTAATTAATTGCCCAGTCTAGTAAGGTGGTTGGCCACATACAGACCAATATAAATGGTAATGGTACCCTGACTGACTGGGGTGTAACCATATAGACTGAAAAACGTTTCTTCCGAACACTTGGCTTTCACGGTGTGTGCCAGGAACTCTTCTATTCCTGTGGCGTCCCACAGCTAGAGGTAGGATGGACAGGATGTGAGTGAAAGAAGAGAGGCAACACAACGTTATCCTTGTCAAACAAGATGGAACACGTCTGTTTATTCCCAGATACACAGGATTACATTTAGGACTCTTAAGAGAAGCAACTGCTAAAGTCAATCCCACTTTCGCCTAGAAAATGGACAGACTGTCTCCTGGTGACAAAGACCCTCTGACAGGCATCAGAGCAAGTGACGCTTGCTGTGTCACACTTCGTGGAGAATAAGATTGGACTCATTCAATCAATCTCCCTCTCTAAACTTCTTTCCTTTTTTTGTTCTGCTGCACACCCCAGAGGACATGATGGTTATTGGATGTATATGTTTGCTGTGTCCGATGAGTGAAAAGTTTTACTCTGATGCTGTGGCTTGTTCTGAGCCCCTGGTAGTGTTGTGTTCAGCTGAGACTCCCATCTGAGCCTGCAGGTGTGTGCATGAGCACGTGTAGAAACTGCCCGTGCCTGCCAGGCACAGTGAGAGCTGCTGTTATTGCTGTCTCATCTCCATGACAGATTTATTTTCCTCTGCGTGGTTACAGTGACTCTTGCTCATGTTCTGTCCTTATTGGTGTCACTAGCCTCTCTCTTTGAGTCTGATATAATGCAGGCAGGAAAATCTTCTTTGCTGATGCTGTTGGATTGCTTTTCTTTGTTCCCCTGCTGAAAAGCAACTTGAATTTCCTGGCCTCTTGTCTGAGGTCCCACTGTGCTGCTCCACAGCATGCCAGTCTGTCTGGATTTGCAGCATTCCCTGCAGCCATCAGTGCCCAGTGCACATGTGCCTTGCAACTTGCTCTGCTGCTCCTCTGCTTCCTGCAGCTCCTTGGGGAGCTTGCAAAGCCTCCAGGAGACTTACAAATTCAGGTTTCTATGTACTAGGTTTTTATGAGAGTAAATAAACTTGCCATGAGTTGCTGCTGTGTTCATGAGCATCCTTAGTGACTTGTCTGATATTTTCCTTCCTCCCTGGCATTGTGTCCAGAAATATTCTGTCCAGAATGTTTCCAGTCTCTTTCCAGAGTGGGTCCTTGGAGGTGGCAGGATATGCACATGTGAAACACACCTCTTGCATTTACTTGGTGAGATTTTGTCTGTGTGTCTTGCTAGGGGAGTTTTCCCAAGGTTATCCCAGGATGATGGAGGGAGCTCTGTTACTCTCGCTGGAAAAAATAAAAGCGAGGCACTAAGGGTGGCTGGTTAACTGGAGTGTCTTACAGCCGGAGGCTTGTTGGTTGTTTTTTTTTTCCTCAGTGAACCAGAAGATAAGCATTCAAAAGCAGATCTAGTCCTGAGCCTATCTGCAAGATCTTAAAATGGAGCCAAAATCTCTTCTAAATAGGGCTCCCTGGCTTTCAGTTTCAAGAACATCTGAGCTCTGGGAGTCTGTCACAACCCACACCCAGGCTGGTTTCTGCAGTCTGGTATCAAACTTACTGAAGCTTTTCTTTCTTAAAAACCAGCCTTTGGGATCCATCACGACCACTTTTGGCCAAACTGAGTATAACCTGGTGGTCTGATAGCAGCATAGTCAGCCACAGAAGGGGCTGTGAAGTGACCAGATACCCAGTTTAAAGCACTAGATTAAAATAAAACTGCCCAAGTAATATAGAAGGAAAACAGATTTGACTCCTCGCATTCACAGACTCTTTGCAATAAATCCAACTCAAACTACTTTTGCACTTTGAGAACACTCATTCAACATTCCGTACCTAGTTATTTAATGCTTGCTAGTCCATTAAATGAAGAATTAGTGTTACAAATGATTCTGTTCTGTTAGTAAATATACACATACTGTCCCAGAAAAACCCTTCTCAAAAAATTTTGCCTTTATTTTGCTGTTCCCAGATCCTAGAATTTCCAATAAGATCTGGATAGTACTTTAGGTTGTATTTAAATTGAGCTGCTTGGTGTTTTTCTGCCACTCAATACAAGTTCTTCCCTAAAAGTGCCGCCTGCTCATCCTGAAATATCTTAGAGTAATGCCTGGTGCTGCCAACAGTAAATAACAGCCCAGGTAATGGAATTGACTCCTGCTCAATGAAGAAATGTGAAGGAGTTAAAATTTCTCAAAAGTGGACTGTAGATGGAACTGAACTGTGCTGGTGCTGAGCCTCTGAGATCTATTAGTTTGGACAACCTCAGTTATTCTGGTGCTTCTCATCATCCGTAAAGTTAACAAGGGCTGATAAGAGATGATGAGGCACCACATGGGTTTGTATTGCAGAACTCATAAATATCTCACAATACCATTTTTCTTACAATCAGATACATTAATTTGTCGACTGTAGATGTTGCTGAATATTCACTTGGTGCAGAGTTTTAACAAAGGCACTGCAAGGATAAACATTTTTAAATCAGCAGACAGAAGCCATGGGTTGTGCTGTGTGCTCAGCTGTTACGTGTTTTCAAATGCATGTTCTAATTTTACTGAAATTGTTGATTTCTTGACCGGCTTTCTTCCTTGAAAATATGATTCATAGGCAACCTTCTCCTCCAGCTGTATTTCTATCCCTTTTTGGTGTGACTTGGTAATGTCATACTAGCAAGTCAGATACCTGAGGGTGAATTTAATTTGAAATAAACTTTACTCTTGGAAAAACAATTCTTACGAGGGGATCAAACAATGTAACATACAATTTTCTCAGGCTGTGTGTCACCTGGAGATGCCTGCAACTCAAATTAAGTAAAAATGCTCTTTCAAGCAAAAAAATTCTATGAAATATAGTGTGGACAAACTCTCCAAAGTAGTAGTTATTCTTGCTCCTGCTATAATAAGATGGAGCACACAAATATCACTTGATTAACAGCTGCAGTATTAATTTCCCTTTTTGGTTGCTTGACTCACAGCAAGAATCGTGTCAATGCAGCAGAGAAGCAATTAAATTGATTTTAATCTTTGTCAGAGAAGATAACATGCCTTTTTCTCTTCTCATTTAAATAATTAAAGTTTCAGCAGGTATTATTTCTGGCTTTAAAGAAATTGGTATCTTAATGTAATAGAATCCTTGTAATTATACACTTAATGGATCTTAATAAGTTAATCATGGTTTTTCATTTAAAATGTTTTTTTTTACTTATTAAACTTTTATTTGCTTTGATGGTTATGCTTTTAAGAGGGTAGAAAATACTAAAAAAATAAAGTTCTAAAAAAAGCCTCACATCTTTTTTTTCCCGTATTACTACATGGCCTTTCAAATTCATTCTCAGTAGCTGGATTTCAACACATGCTTTAAAAGTTCTTATCCAGTGAAGCTTTCTCTTATGCTACAGTTAATTATTTTGTTGAAAAAGCTTCATGTAATGAGGACCAACAAATACTCTTTTATCTTTGTTGTAGTGCAAACTCCAATTCAGCAAGAGTATAGCAAATATTTCTTTGTCCTCTTTGATCCAAGCTGTTAGGCAGTATTTGGAGTCCTCCAGGTTATTCCCATTAGGCAGGAAAATGGCCGGTGGAGTCAGGTGTGCCTTTGATGTGATGCTCTGTTTACTTGGAGAATGTACAGCCTTTCCCTGCACCCACTAAGGAGACACTGTCTTGCCTTGCAGTCCCAAGCTTGAGTGTTCAGGCAGCACTTTACCCCAAAATCTTTCTCTTGGTAATGATTTGACATTGCAAACTGCATTTATTTCTTTTGTTCTGAATTTTTACCCGCTCCCTTGGAGCAGGATTGCCACCAGTCTTATTTGTTCTGGTTTTCTGGATGACAGAGCCTTAACCCTTCTTGCTGAGAAAAAACCTGATCCAACAGCAACCCACTTTTCTCTGGAGCATCCATGAATGCTCCCTGCTCCGTGGTGACCCGCTTCATGTAGGAAAGGCTGTAGTAAAAAGTTTGCTTGTCTTTTAAAGGGGACAGATGCCCCAGTCTATCGAGGGAGGGCTGTCCCTGGGAAGACTTGATTCTTGGCCTGGATTCTGGGACTCTGCTGGCCCTTCCAGGGGCTGTAGTGAGCCCTTGGAGCCATGACTACCTTGTACTCACCAAGGGCAGGGACTCACTGATGCAGAGCCAACTTTTGCTTTGGGGTTGTAATCTGTATCTCTTGTGATTCCTCTTATGCTGGCAAGAGAGGGGAAGAGGGGAAAGGAAAAAATATCAAAGATTAACTACTTTGCAAGGTTTACTACAAAGGGCTCTAGAAATATTTGGAAAGTGAAGATGCTTCCATCTGGAAATCTTTATATTTTGAGAATAAAAATAATACAAAATCACATAGTGACAGGTCATGTGAAGTTTCATTAAAAAATCATGAATGTACAACTAATATACTTTGTATTCTGTCAACAAAAACTGAAAGCTCCTGTGCTTACTGTATGAATTACTAGAAGTTAACAAATCATTGAAACTGGTGTTTTCTCATATAGTGGATTTCGTCATGCTCTTTGAGAATTCTCATTTGCTCAGTGATCTTGTTGGAAAATATTTGTTTGTGATTATCATCATTCACATTCCTGAATTTGCACAGAAATCAGTTAAACACTGATTTTTTTTTATAAGAACTTTTTTGTCCATGTATAAATTATGGTAGTGATGAGCAACACCACACGTAAGCAGCAGGGTGCATACCAGCATCTGATTTATGTCCATGCTCAACAGCAGCACTGTACTTCTCTTATTTTTTTTACTTCATATTAAGGTTCTTGTTATAATTTTTTTCTTTGTCTATAAAAATGCTTCATATTTGCTCTTTTCTTTGCATAGGCAGAAAATCTTCTCTTCTAAAATACCTTATTTTGTGTAATTTGGAAGCTGTATTAAAGTGACTGATTTCCTTTTCCTTGGATTTCATCACAGGTGATGCAAAAAATTTTGACAGGGGGCTAGACATAACAGATAGTAAAAATTCATGAGAGCTGTTTGTGGGGTTTGTGTGTATCTGTACATCCCAGGATGAAGTAATTTGGAAAACCAGCAGGAAAAGCAGAGAAAGTCACTTGTTCACAGCCTCTCTCAGCCTTCTAACTTCTCTGCAAGTAAAGCTACTGCAGTGTGATTGCTGGACTCTTAGGATTTTCATTGCTTTGCTTAGGAAAGGTCTTTGCCTATCTTTTGAGCTCTAGATATGGCTGTGTCAGTTCTTAGGTATGTACATTTCAGGGAGACAAATATATTTTCATAAAGCAAATATACATAGAAAGGCTGCTGTTCTCTTCCAGCTCCAGTTTATGAGAGAAAGAATTCCTCTCTTCTGTGCACAAATGACTTCTATGTGTAAGAGCCTGTGGCTCCATGGCTTGGGTGACACCTCTGTGATCTGCATAGGTGAAAAAATGCTCACCATTGAACTTAAAATCTGTTTCCTGGGGTCTAATATGATCAATTAACTTGGTCTTGTCTCATTTATATCATTGTGCCATATGGTGTGTGTGCAGGCAAAGACTCAGTCCAGGCAGAAATTCAATGGAGATGGGTTCTTGATAAATACACACTGTTTACCCTAAATAGGGGAAAGATACGTAACAGATGCTGAATTCTTTCACATGCTTGGAATTGTAACACTTGATAGCGACGGAAGTATGAACAATATAAGAGACGTAGCATATATGAAGGGTTGCTCTTTAACTAAGAACCAAATTGGAAAAGATACTGCTTGTTGCCTTGCCTACCAAGTCATTACTGAGAGTGTTACAGGCAGTCTGCAGATAAAAGGTAATACTGTCCGAATGGACCAATATTAGCAATTACTGCCTATATGGCTCTTTGTTTTTCCTCTTTCAGAATGTCTGCTCAAAATGATTGCAACTGCTTCCTAGTATAAGTTTTTGTAGGACAAATCTGCTCTGCCATGTATTCTCGGTTGCATCCTAAGTTTTTGGTTAGAAATACTGACATAGAAACCTTTCTCTAACTGATTTTTCAGAAGTTATTTTAAGAATAATCACTTTTAGCCACTCAGGTCTCTTAAATGTCAGCCAGTGGATATTTATCCCTAGTAATACAGTGCACAAATTGTTTAACCTGTTTAGGCAAAGCCTTTGAACTCTGTTCTTTTTTTGTGATGAACACAACTGAGAAGACTTTTGACTTTACATGTTTCAGGCTGATTTCCTTGTTTGTATCATTCTTGCAGTGCCACCTTACTTTTAGAACAAATCCAGAAGCCACAAACTAGGATCTGAATTCTTTCTTTCAGTCAAAATTTCCATATGTCTGACCTTAAAAGGGTTTGTGTAATAAAAATCACATGGTAGCAGACACCATTGTCCTGATAGATAGTTTTGTTTTATTTGGTGAGGTACAATTAGGAACTGATTTGGCAAAAACCCTTCACCCTTTATATTAGTCATATAAAATATCGTCATCAGAAGAAATCCATAGAAAATGCCTTTAGTGACTCTCTTATGAAAAAATTTACTCATATTGTATATAGAAAACCTCCAAATCTTCATCACGGGGTGTATGTGTGTGTGTGTTAATAATGCCCTCAGTAACCACGCATGACACACTGTTATCAGATGGCAAAAGACTCTCGATTTTCTTTGTCACTTCATTTGTTTGAACATTTTATCTAGGACTCAGTGATTGAAATCACCTGGTGTTTCTGTGTTTGGAGGGAAGTTGTACTATACCTTACTGCTTATCTGTAGTTGAGCTGAACAGCTTCTCAAAAAAGTTTTAATTTTTTTTTTTCCAAAAGCAAATTCAGTTGTCCTGTTAGTAGCACAGGTTAAAGCATTTCTCAATTTAAATGCAATAATTTCAGTCTAATAACAGTATCTTATCTTGCCGCCTTCTACTTACTCAAGTAGTTTTAAGAGGTGGTTCGATAGGGAAAGGTATATATGGTATGGCTGCCTGATGATGGGAGAGTAGATCTGGTGATCCAGGCAGTCCTTACCCATCCTGCCTCCCTGGTACAGTGAGGTTTGGGGTAAATTGTGTCAGGCCAAGCAACGGAGCTCACAGCAAGGTGGCTCTGCCTGGGCTAGGTGGAAGCTCCACAGGTCTCTGTGCCTGTGCTGCTTCCCAGGTCAAATATTGAAACATGTCTTATGGGTTCCTAATGGTCTGTGACAACCAGCTGAGATGGAGCATTCAAGAGCTTCAACCTAGAAAATTAATGGGTTGACATTTCAGGTGTATTTACCTTTTGTGACCTGCAGGATACTGACAGCTTGCACAAGAGGAAAAGGAAACTGAAATTTCCTGTCTCAGGCTTGATTTTCAGGCTCTCAGGCTGCTGGCAGTGCCAAACACTTCTAAGTAGTACCAACAGTATGAACACAGTTTATAGTTGGTAAATTTGTATGCTCCAGATGAAGCATGGCTGCTTTATTTTGCCCTCCTTGTGAAATGGCCCGTTGTCAATACTGTGAAGAGACGGTGCTTAGAGTAGCAGTGGGAGGATGTAATGTGGTAATAGGTGTGATGAAGGGCAGGATTCTGTTAAAAAAGTCAGAACTGTAGTTGTGGCACAGAGGCCTTTAGGGCATGGTAGTTATAGCAGTGGTAAGATGTGAGCCTCTGGGGAAGAATTGGAGAATATCTACTGACAGTTCGACTTGCTTTTCTCTCCTTTTATTTATTTGTGTGAAGGTTTACTAACAGTCTTTTCAGTGTTTTCTTTGCCTAATGTGAAGGTTTTGTATTTTTTTTTGTCCTGCAGTGCTTTAGTAGGGTGGTAGGCAGGGTAAAAGTGTGGGTGCTCCTTGGGAAAGGACAGGCTAGTGGCATAGGAGACTCTTGCATGCAGGGCTGCACACACTGGCTGCTCACTGTCCATCAGCTACACACACAATGTGATCCACCAAAAGTTGTCTTGTGGAGTCTAGGGCTAGTGTCATAATATATCTCACGCTTCTGTGACATTCCTGTTCCTAGGAACTTTATCCTTACTTACGTGTCTGGCTTCTGACATGTGACCTCACTGGCCAAATCTGCCAAGTTCTACTCCTGCTTTTCGTTTGAAGCACTCAGCTGTCCCGACTGGCCCCTATTTCCTTATCTCACATGTTCTTGGGGCTCAGTAGCCACTTCTCCCCATTTGGGGTCTGCTAAGCAGGACTCCACAGCAGCCACTCTTTTTGGATAAGACTCAGCAATTCTGTCACTTTGATCCCCAGAATAGTCACAGAACACCAGAATCAATTAGGTTGGAAAAGACCTCTGAGATCAAGTCCAACATATGACCCAACATCACCATGTTAACCAGACCATCAGTACTCTGTCCAGTCTTTGGTTAAACACTTCCAGGGGTGGTGACTTCACCACCAAACTGGGCATCCCATTCCAATGTCTAATCACCCTTTCTGTGAAGACTTCTTCCTGATGTCCAACCTAAGCTTCCCCTGGTGCAGCTAAAACCTGTGTCCTCTTGTCCTATCACTAGCCCTAGACTCTCCTCAGGTTTGATGCTTGACCTGCAAAGGATGCTTGCCTTATGGCTTTGGTTATGCCTCTTCAGGGAGAATAGAGTAATAGAGAATATAAAACCCCTTTTCAAATGAATTTCTTATTTATAAAGCTTTAATGAGAATGGGGGACTTGCAGGATAATGAAAATGGGATGGAGAGTGTGGGCCTTGCTCTGATTTTATCTTGTGAATCTGTGCTGCGTTTCTTCCGGCTTTCCTGTTGTGATAACAGTGGTAAGATAACTTTTCTTTCACAGTGTCTGTATGTAAAAATTTTGATGTTTTGTTCTTTGCTAGTTCACTTTTGCAGAACAGTTTTCATGTCTGCTCCCCATGTGTTTGTACTGTGACAATAACAGAGCCACAACTGGCTGATGGGTAATTGAGAGCTGTGCTGTGGATGACTCTCTGCTCCTCCATAGTGAAAGGTAAACCACAGCTGGCCATCCGCAAATAAAATGAAATTCTGGATTTTCTGGATATCACTCAAATACTATGGCAGTAATTTGTGCAGGTTTATTCTATCTGTCACTTTGTCCACTTTAAAATATGTTGCCTTCTTGTATTATTGAGGGCATTGTGTGATATGAAATCTTTGAAAACATTGAAGAGAAGAGTTGTACAGGTGCACCTGGCTGACCTCTCTCTTCCCATTCATTATATTTTGTCATATTGTATCATCTTTTATTCATCTCTTCACTAGTTAACTTTCCCTTCTTTTTAATTGCTTACTATAAAGATTTTTTTCTGAACTTATAATACTTTACATTTTACCTCTGTGAACCTATTTTGATTTTGATTTGTTTTTTATTTCTTCTTTAAATAATTGAGCATGAAAAAATATGGTATGCTGGTTTTGGCTGGGGTATAGCTAATTTTCTTCCCAGCAGCTGCTCTGGGGCTGTGTTTGGGATTTGGGCTGAAAACAGTGTTGATAACACAGGGATGTTTTAGCTTTTGCTGAGCAGCACTTACACAGCATCAAGGCCCTCTCTGTTCTTCACCTTACTCCAGGGAGGAGGCTGAAGGTGGTGCACAAGGCGCTGGGAGGGGATGCAGCCAGGACAGCTGACCCTGAGTGACCCAAGGGATATCCCAGACCTTATGGAGTCGTGCTCAGCACATAAAGCTGGGGGGAAGAGAAGGCCAGGTGTTTAGACTGATTACATTCTGCTGTATGGTTTCATGGGCATGGTGGTATTTGGTCAA